>RYFJ01003192.1:0-80024 GCA_003991445.1 Oryza meyeriana var. granulata
CAACGAGATGATCATAAGTTCATGTCTTGGGCGTTGATCGTTCCTGTTGGGAGGCCTGATCAGCTTCCTGCCGAAACTGAATGGTCCAGCGGTGGCCCCTTGTTGTGCGGTTACATGGGGTTAATCACAATTCTTTCCGAGTACGTGGTGGTATTAAGGCGCACATGATGTTTGTGAGTTGTGTTTATGGGTAACATTGGTACTATTCTCTGCCAGATAAAACTGTCGATGATAGCGGCTGCGTTAATGAGCGGCCTGCAATGTTTTGGATTAGTCCACACTACTCATTAATGAAATAAATATGAATACTGGATAGCTCCTGTTTGAGGACGTTATTGGTTGGGCCTGAATGCTTGGAGCGCTTCAGGGTCATCTCAATATTGATAATTAATTAAACTATAATGTATTTAATGATTTCGATAATGCAAATGTTTTAATGCTGTTTTAAACGCAAATAACCATATATGCCTTTTCTGGTATCCTTTGAATTCATTGCACCTTCTATGTGGCTTGTTGAGTACGTGTTGTCGGGCTCTTATATTTATGCTTGTTATTCTCATTCGCCTCCCTCTTTTGGTACTCAGTCTGCAATATTGCAAATCTTTAGAGTGAAGCTTGGCGAGAGGAAAGAATGGCTTTGGGGCTTATACCCATTGAGTGCTGTGTCGTGTTTGAAGCTACGCTAGTTGCTCGCCTGCTGTTTTCTCCTGTTGTGACGACTAAGGCTCTGTTGTAAGTATATCTGATCGTATTTCCGTTTTGGTTATGTTTTCAAATTGTCAATTTTGTACTCGCTGAATTTCCCCCCCCCCCCCTGCGAAAAAAACGCAGAGGGGAAAAAAAATATTTATGCAAAATTAGCTTTGGAAATTCTGTGAATAACATCTGGGCGTCCGACAATTGTACAGAGCAGATCTGAGCTGTAGGATAATGCCAAACGTAAACCTTAAGGGATTCTTTTCCGAAAACCTAGTTGCAACAAAATTCTTCCTCTATCTACCGAAAATTCTTGCAAAGTTCTCAATTCTATACTTCTTTTCACTGTTTCTGTTGTTAAACCGTGGTGCACAACCAGAAGATGCTCGACAGTGCTGATGTGCATGGGGGGGGGGGGGGGGGGGGGGGGGGGGGGTCCATCTGTCTGAATCTCTCAAGCATCAAGCAAAACGTCAAGGAAGATCCTCGTGTCAATCATCATGCCGTCTGCATGAACGAAGATTGTGCAAGAAACCAATCCTAAAACCAAACCTCCTTGACTCTTTGAAGAAGTAGTGACGCTAGTTTTGGTGCGTGTAGCATTGCTTCTCATGTGCTGGTGCTTGCTCTAATTGGTGCTGCTGTGTTTGGGTAGCTGTATAGCGTGTTCAATGGGTGAAAGGTATACGAAGTTTGGTAGTTTGTAATAATCAACACCTATATTCACTAACAGTTCAGTAATCAATTGAAATATTTATGTAATTTATTTTGAAGTGCTCTTTTTTCTCTTTTGTCTTCTATTATTTTCGCTCCTCCATTTGTATTTCTCCACCAACAGTGGATAGTTTATACAATTATAAGAAGGAAAGAGATTAATTGGATTCAGTAATAACCACAGTCTGACCGTCAGTCTTAAGATATGCAGAACTTAGTTTTGCACAAACGCCTAGTTCCACCACGAGTCAGCAGACCGTCTGTGTAGTCGGAAGCTAGTGTGGTCACTATGCCTCAAAGGAAGCTAAGAATCCTTAGGAGCACACAAGTATGGTATGAGCCAGATGGCTCATTTTAGAAGATTATCGACCGGACCTCAGAAGATAAACATCTTCAGGAAGCGAATGAAAGGATGAAGAATCCGAAAGAGGAAGTCAAAGCCAGCGATTGAAGGATCATCTCCCGTTCTAAATTTTCTCAGAGAACGACCCTACTCACAAGACCAGAAAACAATGTTTGCGATGGATAATTTCTGAGAATCTTCCACACAAAACCAAGTGTCAGTCTGCAGAGAGCATCCAACGATCCATGGTCACACACAGCTCCATTAACTAAAAGAAAAGACACATCGACTAGACAGAAGATTGGAAGAACGCAAGACATGCCCAACTCACGATCGAGTTAGTGACAGCCAGTTATGGAACATGGCGTTAGTGAAAGCCATGTGTATATTTGAGAGAAGTAAGGCTACCAGGTTTTATTCATCTAGGACCTACTGGCATGCTTCGCCATCGCTAAGTCCTATCTACATTGAGCACCTCACCGCATCCGTCACGACAGCATACAGAGCGGAAGGAACGAAATACCAAGCGTTGTGTATACGCTATAAACCAGGATCTCTACGACAACCCTAGAGTTAAAGATGAATAGTTCCATCACTATCATACCGAGAATCTAATTATGAGGATCCTAACGGAAATTAGCAGCAATGATAGGGAAGAAAGGTGATTGATAAAGGAGACCCAGAAGAAGTAAAATCAGTAGATGAAGAGAAGTGTTTCATCAGGCAAGGACCCAGTTGCTAAGAACACTCAGCACCGTCCGCCAAATAACATGTCCAGTCTCCGCAGGATCAGTATGTTATCGACAAGCAAGTATTTAAGCAACAGTGACAAAAGGAAAGTTGAATCAAACTGGATCTGTCACTAAAAGGGACCAGATACAATTGGAAGTCAATTGAGGCAACAGAAGTTAGGATCGCCAGAAGGATGATCTGCAACCTGAGACTTCCAATAAAGGTCGTGAGACACTAGTAAGGTAAAAGGTTCGAGATAACAGATACTCGCTCAGGACAAGCAATGGAACAGATTTTGAGAAGTGGTCACCGAAGAAAGTGCTTGAAGGAAAGAATTGAACTAGACCACCAACCCTTTTTCTTTCTAGCCGCCAAATCTCGGGACATAATTTCTGTAAGGGGGGTAGATTCTGTAACGCCCTGAAAATCGCCTTAATTAAAAATTATCGTGGTAAGCGATGGAAGAGGCAAGAATACACTAGAAATTTTTGTGTGAGAAAGAGTTTGAATAAAATTTTGAAATTTCCAATATTAAAATCCCCGGGTTAAATCTTCTAAATAAATACTTGGATGCTTTTATATTCCAGGGTTGTCGGAGTATTTTTAAGCATTGAGTATTACAATAATACACATTCTTCGTGTTTCATGGTGCATTTACTTTCTGGTAAATTCCCGTGATTTAATAACTCTTCCGAAATATTCTCCGGATTTTTTCGAGCTACAGAGATTAATTTTAATGCTATAAATATCACTAAAGTAAAGTAATTAATATAAATAATTCCCTTTCCTTCCCCTGTTCGCGTCGTTCCTGATTCATCCTTTGAAGTCCCTCGTTCATCATGACTCTGACTCCCTTTTTCCTCTAGGGCTTTTGTGTCGTTCCCAGAACCCTAAAGTCCCTCGAAAAAAATCTAAATTCGCAGTTACCTTTGATTTTTTCATTTTTGAAACTCTAGAACTCTTTGGACTCCCAATCTGAAGATCCTTTTGTATTCGAAATATTTATATTTTCCCTTTAAGATAAATTCCAGTTTATGTTCCTTAAACTCTTTTTCCGTCGAAACAAATCCAACTCTGAATCAATTGTGTAGATTTTCTCCAAATTGCGGTTCCATAAAACATCCTCGTCAATTCCCTAATCCCTAAAATATGTTTTAACCTTGGAATATTCCATTTTCCTGTTCCCGGAAAATATTAATTTCCCGCATCTCCAAAAATATCCACATATTTTGGGAAGTTCAATTATGCTTGAATACATTCGAACTATTGATCTCTGCAAAATAATTCCAATTTTATCGGATTCCCGAATTATACATCCGAATCTCGTTTCCCCAATATATCTTTTTGATAAAAGACCCTTCTTTTTCGAATCCTGCAAATATTCTCCCTTTTTGAATTCCCAAAATATTCATCTATTTTGGACATATAAATGTTTCCTAGAAAATCCCTCTAGTTCCAACCCGATGAATAATCTGATATTTGTTTTCCAAATTATTCCTCGAATATCCCGATATTCTACTCCCCAAATTTCCATCGGAGAAATATATTCTCATTCTGCTGAATCCACAATATTTCCGTCTCCGGACCCCACTACATATATTCTTTTTTCAATTACTTCCAAATTACTGTTTGATTCCCAATATATATATTTATAACCTATGTATATATAGCGTATGTATATATAATGTTGAATGTAATATACCTCAATATGCCAAATTTTGTTTCACCCAAAATTCCTTTGACTCGACATTTAATCATCTCTAGTAATCCGGGTTTTCCCCAAATCCCAGATTTGACAAAAATATCTGAGCTTCCAATTTCTAAAAATATCCCATATAATACTACGTATAGATTCTGATATCAGAATATTTCGGACCTCTGAATATTTCTAAGACAAATCTTCAATTCAGAAAAATATATCCGAATTTATAAATTCCCAATTTTCCAAATTTGAAATTTTATCAGAAGACCCTCTCCTTTCTCCTTTTTCCCCTTTCTCTTTTCTTCCTTCTTCTGTTCCTTCTTCCTGGTCGAGCTCTCCCTCCCGCCCAGGCCGCCACGCCGCACCCCGAGACTCCTGCCCAGCCCGGCCTCTCGCTCGCCCGTGCCGTGCCCCTCTTCTGGCCCGGCCTGCGCCCCGGCGCGGCCTCCCCTTCGGCCTGCGCCCGACCTCGGCCCAAGGCTAGCCGCCGCCCAAGCCAGCGCCTGCGCCTCCTCTCCGCGCTGCGCTTTGCCGCGCGAATGCCGCGTGCGCCGTCGCTCCGTGCTGCCCGCGAATCCTCTCCCCTATAAGAGCCAGCGCCACGCGCTGTGCGTGCCTAGTCGCGCACGCCCCTCTGCTGCTCCCGTGCGCCGTCGCCCTCTCCCCGCCAGCGCCGCGCCGCCGCTCCCGCTTCTGCACAGCGCCGTTGCTTTCGCTTCCCGTGCGCCTACGCGTCGCTCCTGGCTGTTGCCCCAGCGCCGTCGTCGCTCAGCCGCGCTGCCTGCCAGCTGTGCGCGCCTGCCGCCAGGGCGCGTCGCCCCTGCTCCCGTGCGCTGTCGCCGCATCGCGCTGCCTTGCCGCCGCCTGCGGCTGTCTCTGCCTTGCCGCCGACAGAGGTCGCCGTGGTCGTCGTCATCCCGTCTACGCCCGTCGTCAGTGATACATCCCAGTCCCGTCGTCCTATCAAATGCCCCATCTGCTTTTCCTCCTTCGACGCCTCGAATCGGAAGCACCTGTCGTCGTCGTTCGTCCTGCATTCTCTCTAGCGTCGCCGTCGAGGCTGCCGTCCTCCTCCAGCCGTCGTTCGCCGTCCCTCTTCGTTCGGTTTCGCCGCCGTGTCCGCGTTCTCCTGCATCAAGCCGGTCCTTCCACCCCTGCGCCAGGCCGCCGCCTCCCGCTCTGGCCGTCAAGCAATCGCCTGTCGCTCGGGACTCCTCGAGCGCCGTTGTGCCTGGCTCTGCTCCCCAGTCGCTGATGCCGCTGTGCCCAGTCGTCACGTCGCCGCTGAGCACATTAGCGCAGCCTTCATCTTCTCCTACCCTGGATCTGCTCTCTTCTCTCTCTCTTGTTCCTCCCGATACAGCTGCTGCCCGTCCGGCATCGTCGCCGTCCGTCGTCGTCTTCGATCCTCGCCGCTGGTCAGCTCCAGACCTCCATCGCCGGTGAGAATTCGACCGAAGCCGTCCTTGCGTTGATTCATCGCTGTCCATCGTCACCCAGTCGTCCTGCGCCGGCTGCTACGCCTCTGCATGCCAGCCATCGGTGCCTGCTGCGCCGTCTACTCTGTGAGCCTGCGCTGCTCTGTAACCAGCTTGCCGGCCTGTGTGCTGTGCTGCCACCATCGTCACCTTTGTCGCCTTCGTTTTCTCTCTCACTGGGTGAGCATCCCCGCGCCATCCTGTTCTGCTTCCGCAGCCGCCATGTGGTTGTCATCTGCGCCGTTGTCACATTCTCCTGGACGCGGTGCCGTCGCTAGCCGTGTCTCCCTATGTCGGTCATGACTCCCGCTCTGCCAAATGCCATCGCCGTGGCCGCTGCACCGTACTCGGTGTTCTATCCTCATCACCTCTGCTATGCTCGGTTGCCATCGAACCTCATCCGTGGCACCTCCGATCGCCGATTCCCCAAAGTCAAATACCGAGTCACCGATCTCCTGTTGAAACCCTCATCCATTCAAGCTATCCACACAATCAACTTCGAGTTGTTGGCTCTTCTCGAGAGCGGTCTCATTCATTGGATCCCCTTATTATCTAACCTCTTCGCCACATCAGCCACCACATCAATCCACCTCTGTTCCATAGACTTAGTCTAATCGTGAGAACATGCCTATGACTGTATGCCTCACTCCAGTATCCAACAAAAATAATATTCTAATCCGAAGACCCGGTGAATGTTTGAGGAATATTCTTTTTCCAATTCTTTTCGAATTATTCCGAATTCAATATTCTAAAAGCCGTATCTTTTCCACCTGAAGTCCGATTCGACCCGTTTCTTCCTAATTCATATATAAAATCATAATTTACTTGTTTATGTATTTTTATGTTATTGTTTGTTGGAGTTCTGTAGGGATTTATTATTGTTTTACGTGTAGTTACGTATAATCGTCGATTCGGAAGATCTGCAGAGTCTGCGGAAGAGTTCGGAAGATTAATTGAAGACGTTTTGCGATTGCAAAGGCAAGTCACACGACATTCTCCTTTGAGCATGTTGTCCCATTTGTGAAAGTATTTTATTTTAAAGTTATTGCATGAATGCTTTTTGGAATGTCATTATATGGGTATTTATTTACTAATCCTATGATCCTTGACTATTATGCCATGTCGATATTGATTCCTCCACCTTGATACCCCGGTAATAAATATTGACTAGCTTATGTTTAATTATTTATCTGGCTAGATTATTTAGGATTTTGCTTAGCCATGCCTAGAAACTATAGTGTCATTTTATGTGGTAATTAATGCTCATTTATGACTATTATGGATTAATATCGCTATATTTTCACGACAGTGAGTCGTGGTTGGATTAATTAAGCTATGTCAACTAAAACTTGATTGATGGTGGGTTGTGAGCGACCAGGATTTGAATGTTGCTCAGCAGTGCTCATGACAGTTAAGGACCGGTTCGCGGACTACTTGTTGCGAAGCAATACTCGTGCTAACCACAAGCCACATGGGTAATGGTAGGATCCAATGTGTAGTACGTTCAACCGGGGTCCACCATGGTGTGTTGTGGCTGTGTCAATAAGACCACCATGGCTGCGTCAATAAGTCCATGTCTTGGGCGTTGGATCGTTTCCCTGTTGGGGCCTGATCAGCTCCTGCCGGAAACTGGTGGTCCAGCGGGTGGCTCCCTTGTTGTGGCGGGGTTACATGAAGGGTCTTATCACAATTCCTTTCACGAGGTACCGTGGTGGTATTAAGGCGCACAGTGATGTGTTGTGGAGTTGTGTCTTGTGGGTAAATTGGTACATCTCTGGCCAGAGTAAAACTGTTCGAATAGCCGTGCTCGCGGTTAATGAGCGGCCTAGCAATGTTTCTGTGATTATCCCACACTACTCATTAAATGGAAATAAATGATGGAATATGGATAGCTCCTGTTTGGAGGAGTTATGGTTTGGGCCTGAACTGCGTTGGAGCGCTGTTCAGTGGTTGATTCAATATTGATATTTAATTAAACTATAATGTTTTTAATGATTTCGAATGCAAATGTTTTAAATGCTGTTTTACGCAAATAAGCCATATTATGCCTTTCCTTTGGTATCCTGTTGCATTACATTGCATTCCCTAGTGTGTGCTTGTTGATACGGTGGGTGGTACTCAGTCTTGCATTATTGCAAATCTTTAGAGTGAAGGCCTTGCGAGGAGGAGAAGATGGTGTTTGGCTTATACCCACAGTTGAGCTGCTGTGGCTTGGTGCTGAAGCTACGCTAGTTGCCGTTCCGCTGCTGTTTTCTCCTGTGTGAGGACTAAGTGCCTCTGTTGTAAGTATCTATCGTTATTTCGTTTTGGTTATGTTTATCAAATTGTCAATTTGTGTACCTCGGCTGATTCCTGGACGAGGATTTATTGCACAAATTAGCTTTGGAAATTCTGGTGAATTTCTGGGCGTGACACAGACCCATGCTTGCAAACCGATCCATCGAAAAACAAAGTCCACGGGATCGGCTCTACATAGTCTTCGTGAGCCCCTCTGTGTTGCACAATAAAATCGGCCACTGCCTGTCCCTTAATCACCTTAGCCGATTCATACCTCAAGTCGAACTCTGTCAAAGCAAAAACCCCCTTGCCAACTCGCCCTTTCAAGACTGGAGCCGACAACATATATTTGACCACATCGGCCTGGCAAACTACTGTACACTCAGCCGATAGGATGTAATGCCTTAACTTTGTACACGAGAAATATAAACATAGGCATAATTTTTCCACCGCAGGATATCTCGTTTCAGCATCCAGAAGTCTTCTACTCAGATAAAACACAACTCGCTCTTTGCCTTCAAATTCTTGGATCAAAACAGAGCCGATGGACCTCTCATCGGCCGACAAGTATAACCTGAACGGCACTCCTTTCTGCGGCGGAATCAAAATAGGCGGGGAACTAAGATAATTCTTGATCTCGTCAAACATCTTCTGCTGTGCTGTCCCCCACACAAATTCTTGATCGGCCTTCAACTTCAATAACGGCGTGAAAGACTCAATTCTCCCTGATAAATTTGATATAAATCTTCTCACAAAATTAATCTTGCCGATCAACGATTGCAACTCTGTCTTATTGCTTGGTGGCACTATAGTCTTAATGGCTCTGATACTTCGCTGACTAACTTCAATCCCTTGCTCATGAACCATAAAACCCAAAAATTGCCCAGCCGATACACCAAAAGCGCACTTATTGGGATTCATTCTTAGTCCGTATTTCTTGGATCTCTCCAGCACTTTTTGTAGATCGGCTATATGGCTTTCCTCACTTTTAGACTTGACCACCACATCATCAATATAAATTTCTACCAATAAGCCGATGAGATCATGAAATATATAATTCATCGCTCTTTGATAAGGTCGCCACCGGCACTTTTCAATCCAAACGTCATTACTACCCACTCATACAAGCCGATAGCTCCTGGAACACCGAAACGCAGTCTTATGTATATCTTCTTCAGCCATAAAGATCTGATTATACCCCGCATTGCCGTCCATGAAGCTGATAATCTTGTGACCTGAGGCTGCATCCACCAACAATCCGCTATCGGCATTGGGTTATTCATCCTTAGGGTAGCTTTATTTAGATCCCGGAATCAATACATATCCTCAATTTTCCATTTTTCTTCTCCACCGGGACAATATTAGAAACCCACTCAGCATATCGGCATGGTCTTATAAACTTGGCATCGTACAACCTTGTGATTTCCGCCTTGATCGGCTCATATAATTCTGCCTTGAATCTCCTTGGAGCCTGCTTGAATGGCCGATATCCTGGCTTAATAGGCAGCCGATGTTCAACAATCGATCGGCTTAATCCTGGCATCTCATGGTACTCCCAGGCAAAACAATCCTGATACTCTTTCAACAATGCTATCAATTCCTCTCGTAGCTCAAGACTTAATTTTTTGCTTATGTACGTCGGCCTTGCTCATTTCCTGGTCCTTACTATCAATCTCTTCCAAATCATGCAGCCGACGTAAATCCTTGCCCAGTTTCCCCCCCCTCGAAGTCTTCAATAGATCCCATCAGAGTAACAATTCAGAGCTGACTTGCTGGATCGGCTGTATCCCCTGGCTAGTGACCTCGAGGAATCTCCTTCCCATATTTTCGGATAAGCAGTCAACACCATCAGCTTCCCAGACTGGTAGATCGGTCATGGCAATATTGGTCGACCGATCTGCTAGCACCACCTCTACTTGATCTCCCTGCCACTGTATCAAACATTGATGCATCGTCGAGGGCACACAGCAGTTCGCATGAATCCAGTCCCTGCCGAGAAGCAAACTATACGACCCCTTCCCGTCAATGACGAAAAACGTGGTGGGTAATGTCTTATTCCCTACTGTCAACTCCACGTTCAACACACCTTTAGCTGCTGATGAATTCCCACCGAAGTCTTTTAGCACCATATTTGTCTTAATCAGATCCTCGGCAGTCTTCCCCAACTTCCGGAATGTGGCATGAGGCATAAGATTAACCGCGGCTCCTCCATCAACCAACATCTTTGTCATCGGCTTCCCATTTACGTAACCCTTGATGTATAACGGCTTCAGGTGCCGATGCTCTGACTCCTCAGGTTTATCAAATATGGCCTGATCAGATTGTAACGTCAGTTGAGCGAAAACCTCCTCATCATCTTCTTCATCTGATGAAAACGCTTTATATTCCCGAGGCAAAAAGAACACCATATTTACCGGTGCTGATGCGTCCCCATCATCCTTCTTCTTCACCTGCCAAACTTGCTTAGTCTTTTTGGGACGATGACCAACTTCCTCTTGGTCCTGGCTATGCTCTTCCTGTTGCTCTCGGTGTCGTAAACGCTGTGCCCTCCTCTTCTGATTTTTCGTGAATATTCCGCTAGGGCACCATTGAGGGTTCTGAACTTGTTTCTCACGTACTTCCTCTTCATTCTCTTCAAAGAACTCTTCATGGATCGGCCCTAATCGGCTATGAACCGATGCTTTTTTCCCAAGCGACCGATCCCGCGAAAATTCCTGCTGGCGATCATGCCGATTCCCTGCAATGCTGCACTCAGGGCAATTTCTAGCTGATGGCAGTCTCATTCCTTGATCCCAGCAGAATCGGAAGAACGGGCAATCCCAATGCGGATTATATTTCTCCGGCTCATCCCTCTGTTCCTCATATCTTGAATATCTTTCTATCATGTCCGATGAAGTAACCCTTGATTTATACTTTTGATGTCTTGCTCCATCGGCCTGATCTTTTGATGATGATCCCGCGTAAACCATGTTCACGGGGAACGGGTGCCCATCAATCTTCATCGGCTTCTTGTCTTCAAACTTGATTCTGCCCTGTTCGACAGCCGACTGAATTTGTTGCCGAAAAACCTTGCACTCGTTAGTATGATGTGACATAGTGTTGTGCCACTTGCAATACCTTCTTTTCTTCAGTTCTTCGGCTGATGGGATCACGTGATTTGGCGGCAATTGTATCTGTTTCTCTTGTAACAGCAAGTCAAAGATTTTATCGGCCTTACTAATATCAAAATCATACCGCTCTTCCTTGCCGATATCTTTGACCCATGGGCACGATACTAATCTCTTGTTCCTGGTCCACTCCGCCAATCCAACCTCAGCATCGGATTCCTCGTTATCCGAGTCCGATGAGTAAACTTGCATCTGAGCAACTCGTCTTTGAAATTTTTCCTTTTTTGCTTCCTGAAATCGGCTTTCATGAGCCGATACCCTCTGTACCAGATGCGCCAAGGATTCGAACTCTTGGGATGAAAATCTCTCTCTGATCGGCGCCAAGAGTCCCTGGAAAGCCAAATCGGCCAGTTGCCCATCGCTTAAGTTCAAACTATAACATCGGTTTTAACCTCCCGAAATCGCTAAATATATTCCGGCACTGTTTCATCTGTTCGCTGCCTAACCGAAGTCAAATCTGTCAGCTTCATCTCATGGATTCCAGCAAAGAAGTACTTGTGAAACTGCTTCTCTAGATCGGCCCACCCCCGAACTGAATTCGGTGGTAACGAAGAGAACCATGCGAAGGCCGATCCTGATAAGGACAAGGGGAAAAATCTGACTCTTAATGCTTCCTCAGCCGATGCCTCTCCGCACTGTGCCAGGAACCGGCTAACATGTTCCACCGTAGATGTATTATCTTGCCCTGAGAACTTAGAAAAATCCGGGACCCTGTATCGGTGTGGTAACGGGACCCTGTCAAACCACTCGGGGTATGGATGCCGATACATAAACGTCCGTTCTCTGGGCTTCATCCCAAACTGTTCCCTCATTATTTCCTCAACTCGTACCGATAAGTCTTCTTCTCTCGGATTCTCCTGTTGACACTGTTGATACTGTATCGGTGGAGTTGGTTGTCGATTCTGTCTATGATACTCCCTCTGGTAAGTACCTGGATCGGCCCCCCCTCCTGGATAGTTCTGCTGATATCCCCCATAATAAATAGATCGGTGATATCCAGGAGGAATATCCTGTTGCCCCCCAGCCTGGTTTTGTGCGAACAAGTGTTCTGGTATATCTCTACTGATGTTGTAACTAGCTTGATTTGGCTCCATCTTTGGCGGAGAAAAACAGGACCCCGAGTTGGTTTCTTGGGCAATCGATCCATCAACAGTCTTTTTGATGAGTTATGCAATGTGTTTACCAAGACTCCCGACTAATTAACGAGCGCGTGGTGAACAGCCTCATTACCATCTCCTGCAAAGCTTGATTGGTGGGCTCTCGGTTGTGTGCGCTCGATTCTCTACAGTACCGGTTTCGGAAACTGGGACTTCTGAATCAGCCCTTGCCTTTCATACTGAAGGATTCTAAGCACAGCTTCTGAAAGTTGGCCATAGTTTGCTCAATCTGCTGCTTTCTGCTTTTCTGTAAATCCTCCATGCTGACTGGAATTACGTTGTCTGTCTTGATCTCTTTCCCAGCCATGTTGTAGGTCTGACTATCAAAAACTTGCGTTGAAACTTTGGGTTGAAACTTCGTGTCCCACCGGGCGTGCCAAAGCGTGTTGACACCAAAAACCCGCCGGGGGGCTGTCCGGCGTCTGGGTGACACGCGAAGGCCTGGGGAGATCTGCTTAGCTCCAGTGCAGGTCCTAAAGTCTTGAGGTTCGCAGGCGTGCCAGTCAATTTGACCCTGTAATTGACAAGGAGAAGGGAATGTTAAATTCGTGAGCCAATCGGCTCGAAGCCGGCTTGGCTCATCTCATCGGCCGATGGCCGATAAGCAACTGTAGCACTTATACATCGGCTTAAAGCCAATGATGGCAGGGCAACAGCATAATAATAAACAAGCATTGCGTTAGCCGATCATCGAAGGAATACTCAAAAATCGCTACGGACTTGAAAATAAACAGGTAAAACGCGTAAGTAAATGAATCAGATAAATCCTAGCCGATCATAGTTTAGCGTTACTGGTATTGCCGTGAAAATGTGCCCGTGCCCGGGCCCTTGCTCCTATCGACTCCCGGGGTCTTCATCCGCGGTCCAGGCCCATGCCCGGGTCTTACCTAAGCTCGTGCCCGGGATCTCGTCTGGGGTCGTGCCCGGGAACCTGCTTATACTTGCGCTTGGATCGGCAGAATAAACCCATCGGCTAGCTCTTAGCCGATCGTAACGATAATACATGCAAAGAATATGTGATAGGCATGCAATAATATAAATGATAGATAAATGATGAGCCAGCCGACTACTGAACGGAACGAATATAGAATAAGACAATGAATAAATATAGTCGGCTTCAATAGATAACTCATCGCTAAGCACTCGGATAACACCATCGCACAACGCCCATCGGCTCATCAAGAGTAAAGCTATTATTGTCAGTCTAGTAGATCGGACCCAACCGTTGCAGCACAGACCGACAATGATAGCGATACCTCAATGGCCGATAGATATGATGCGACCGTGATGAAGATAACTTACCGGCTATACACCCCGATAAGACACCTGCGCATAAAGCATCGGCTTAGCAGGATCGTTTATCGCTAGCAGTTAGTAGGTCGGACCTAACCGATGCAGCACAAACTGATGAGTAGACCGCTCCCAGTAAGCCGATACGATCTACGCATGCGTGATGTGATATACCTAATCAATCTATGAGGTCAAACTGAACTGATGCAGCCATAGATAAAGTAAATATATCGTGGTAAGCCGACTACCATAAACCGACTAGAATATCGGACCTAACCGAGAAGTCCTAGCCGCATAGTAGCCAGGGGTGACGAGACTTACGCTCTCGCAGGAGTTCGGACTTAACCGATGCAGCCCGCTCGAGAAGCAGGATCCCGTCGAAAGGATGGCGATGCGCCGAAGTTTATTGATCTGTGTTATTGATACTTTACAAGGTGCCCGGGCGTACGTATTTATACCCTGAGTACATGAGTCCTTATAGACACGATACATATTTCTTATCCAAAAACACAAAACGCTAGCTAATCCTGACCGGACACGAGTCAGTTTCCTAACGATAAACACCTGCCTAATTAATAGGTATAGTAAATAACTGCCAAGTAACGGTCTTCACGGCTCCTTCCCGATTTCGGTCTTTTCTCCGTCTGTTGACTGTAATCCCTCCTTTGACCGAATCTGATATAGGGCCTTACCAAATTTTGGCGTTAACACAATCTCATCTACCTCAGCACGACGCTAGGCAGCTAGCTCCAGTCAGCCACGCTCAGAATCGCACCATACGTCACTTGGCAATCAAAAAGATGACCGATGGTGGTGACAACAGGATGACCGCCGTGATAACCAGGACGCCCGGGGTCGACTACAACGTCACTACTAACTTCTGACCCTTATGCCACGCTTTTTTGTCGCAACGGCGAGATTTGGTTGCAACAAGGGTTGTTACCGCAACGATTTTCACTTTTGGTTGCGATAGATTGGATTTTTGCCACGAAGATTGTTTCGTGGCCCTAAGTATGGAGATCGTTGTGAAAAGTAAGTGTTATCGCAACAAATTATTGAATGGTTGCAATAAGTGATTCCTGTTGCCACGATTTGATTTGCGTTGCGGGCAAGTTTATTGTCGTTGCAATACTAAGGTGATATTGCAACTCTTTATATGATGGTTGCAATAGCCCGTCTATGTCGCAACGAATAGTGTTTCGTTGTTATAATAGTCGCTTGCGTTGCAAAAATGTGTACATATAGCAACGAAAGAAAATAAATTGTTGCAATCACTAAGGTTGCAACGATTATGGTTTCGTTGTATGTAATAGTTTCATTCGTTGCAAAAAGGCTGTACATATAGCAACAAAAAATTACATCGTTGCAATACCTAAGGTTCTCCACTTTAATGGTTACATAAAAATTAAAAAAAAACACCACAGCAAGTTTGAACCTGAGACTTCAGAGTTAAGAATTAATATATTTATCCCTAATATATTTTTAAAATAATCGTAAATGTAGGTCAGCACATTGCATGCACAAGGGGAAATAGATGACATGATGTATTATCTATCTCGCGGTCCAGACCCTCGGGTTCGTGTGTTCAACAGGTGTTTCATAAATGGCTTCCTTTTCCGGGTCTCTTCCATAGAGAACTGCTTAACTACTCAAAATAGTGGTTATTTGTGAAGGCGATGCAAGTATAGGAAACATGGGCTGGTATGGCGTGCTTAAGAAAATTATCTGCCTTGATTTTCATGGTGAGAAGGAAGTAATGTTGTTCCAATGCGTATGGTTTGATGTCCCTGCAGCAAGTACGAGCAGATCTAGAGGTACAATAAGGATAAATATGGTCATCGATATTGATACAACTCGGTTTAGGTATTCAGATGAACTTACATCCTGAGCACACAAGCTGAGCAAGCTTTATGCAAAAAACCTAAAGAAACCAGATTGGTGCACAGTCCTTAGAGTGCAGCCTAGAAACTTGTTTGCCATGCCTGAAGGAGAAGTTACTGACAATATGGGTGAGCTCGATCTGGACTCAGTTGTTGTAGGAGTGGAAGATATGAATGTTGGACAGCAAAATGAAGATGTGACAGCTTGGAGTAGGTCTGGCCTTGACGGGGCTACTGTTGATGCTTCTGTTATTGAGCATGCTATTGCAATAGCGGTGCCTGAACCTGAACACAATGACCTGTTCGATGAAGATGAAGATCCAGATGACACTTACATTGCTGATGGAGTCCTCCCTCCATTCAGTACTCTGGGAGAAGATGATGATGATGATTTTTTTTGTGTAAAATTTGCTCAAGTAATAAGTGAGGAAAATTTCTTGTACCATTTTTTTGAAACAATCAACTTGTAATAAGTGATGACTCTAGATTTCTACAACTATCAACAAGTGGCTATACTTCTTCTATGGAGGTCTCTTAGAGAGAATAACCTGTATGCGTCACCAGCACATAGCAAAAGATAACAAGACACGTCACAATTGTAGCAGAAAATTCATTTGACAGTATTAAAGTTCACAACTTTACAGAATGAACAAAATTGGTTTCACTCAAAAAGGAGTTAAAATGAAACACTTATGGATTTTCAAAGTTTGGGTATTTTTCTGTTGGAAAAATATTTCAGCTTAACCTTTTTCTAAATCTTTCTTCTTTTCTTATTTCTCTTCCAGGTGGGGCCTGCTCGTCAGAGAGACAGAGCAAAGCAGGCGCAGATGAACTGGGGCGGCGAGATAATGGAACGGACCGTCCGGACTAGGAGTGGATGGTCCGGCGTCGCGAAGAGCAGAGCCGATGACACTGAGCGGACCGTCCGAACGCAGAGGGGATGGTCCAGTGGCGGTGGAAATCTTCTGGACGACGGTGCCGGGGAAGACGGAGGCCGACCTCGAGCTTCACTGCGCTACAACCCGATTCCTTTGGCTGGCAGTCTCCTGGAACAAGGCGATGCTGAGGCTAAGGCTTGGTCAGCGGTGATTTGGATCGGCCAGAACAGCGAGGCGACGCCGACGGCGGTTCTACAGAGCCGAGACCAGGCACGGTGGCGACACGGCTGCTTCGACCAGCGATTCCTAGGACAACAAGTATGAAAAATGGAACAATCAAAAAGTTCTCATCATGTTCTGGCTAAGGGAAGAGGACGGAGTTCATCAGGGGAAGCTCAGTTTCGGTCGAACACCTTCGGCAGTAGGGAGGATGGCTCTGTCTCCCGGTGATCTCTGGGGATTCCGTCTGCTCTCTCGATGGGAACGTGGAGAGGAGGAAGAGGAGAGGTGGCTGGCGAAATTAGAGGCGAAATGTGCGCCAAATTTCCAGCTTTCCCACCGTGCCGAAGTTTCGCACCGCGCCAAACCGTCCGACATACCGCGGAAAATTCCTGCGGAAAAAAAAAGATCGCCACTTATGTCGGGCTAATAAGCTCCCCCTACCCCAACTAGATCGTGATCTAAATCCCTCCTCCGACTTCGTGAGGGCCATGGCGCCGCTGCCGACGCCACCTCATTCCAGGACGCCCCCGATGCCGCCTCCGTCGAGGACGCCACCGGCAACGCAAACAAGCAGGACGACACTTCCTCCATAGGGAATCAGCGCCAGCAACGACGCCACCGCCTTGGGCACCCATCGACATGGATATACTGAAGCCGCCCTCAAAACCAAAGACGAACATGGGTTTCCTTGTCAATATAACCCCAGGTACATTGTTTGTTTAATCTAGTTTATTAGATTCATGTCGATTGATTAGCAGTAGATGTTATCGGCGCACCGAAGGTCGTGCCCGGGACCTCACCCGAGTCTGCGCCCCGCTCCCGGGACTTGCTCCCGCGCCCACGCCCTGCACCCTCGCGTCTGCGCCCGCGGCCGCGCCCTCGCGTTCGGGACTGCTCCCATGCCCGGGCCCTCGCCCGGCCTGCCCCCGTGCTCAGGTTCTCGCCTGGCCTGGAGAAAATGCACACACACACACGAGCTCGAGCAGGCGACAATGGCGATGAACACCACGGCTTTCTATTGAACTTGCAACCCGGCTTGCTCAAATGAACACGCACATACACAGGGGAGTTTTGCAGCACTGCACACCAGTGCTCTTTTTCTCTTGATCTCTAAACAAAGTGATTATAGGACTTAAATAGACACACGCACTCACAAAGTGATTCCGCTCTTTTGTATTTTATAATAGGAATTCATCTGTAGTCTTTGTCCCTTCCACAGAAATATCCATCCATAACATGTCACATATTATTTCCATATGTTGGTTTATACTGATGTTGAGAGTGTGGGCTTTGAATCTTTTTGCTTAAGTTAAGATTCTGCCAATGGGTAATACTTGACCTTTTTTTATTCTTGTTTATTTATCAACCATTGTCGTATGTATGCAGTGGCACGGGTGAAATGTGGACTCTTTATGTTCATTGCAAGAATGGACTTCCAAATCAGGAGTATGTAATGTTCAAAGTGGAAAGGCCTGATATAAAATTCTCAACCTTGACATCTCTTAAGGACCAGCTTGGGTATGCTGTCCGGGACTTGTTATACTACAAGAAGTGTTGTGGAAGAGATGTAGCTACTCTTCAGCCCCTCGATTATGTCAGACATGTAGAGATTATGCTACAAGACAATGAGAGTGAGAAGGAAATCAGATTAGTACTCTCAAAGGAGCAAGAGACAGCACAGCAAGTCAGCATAACACCCCTCAAGCGACCAAGGCAGCAGCTGGAAGAAGATGAGCATTCGTTTATGGATGATCCTTTTGATGCATACAAGGACTGGCTAAAGAAGCTACCACAGGACCAATCCAAAAGTATATCATCTATGTTTCCGCATATGTTTTCATATTGTTCATAATCTTAGCACCTTTATATAAACTACACCTTATCTTACATGTTTTTGGTGGCTAACAGATTTGAAGGATGACACTAGGGATCAAACAGTCAACACGTACAAGGAATTTTGAAGGATGAAAGGGGACATTCCAGAAATTAGTAATTTATTTTCCTTCTTCAACCAGTGTATTTTACTACTAATTTTTTTTAAAACTGAACCTTTAACCTTGTGTGCAGTGGCATTTGTTGAGCAACGTGACACCGATGGTATCATAGTCGAAGACGATGAAAGTAATGGAAGCAATGCGACACCACCCTCAAATAGGCCAAGCCATGTAAGGAAGGCAAGGGACGAGGGAAATGGTTTGTGATCATGCATGTACTTTTAATATTGGGTTCGCATATCTTAATTGAGAACTAGAACAGCTCAAGTTTGTTATTGTCTTTTTTGCAAGGACATGGCTCCAATGAACACAAGAAAAGAGGTCGTGGCACTGTTAAAGGATTTACAGTAGGCAACAAGAGAGTTAAGGAACGCACTAAAAAACTCCCAATCGAATTTCCAGAAAGGCGTGGAGGTCCCATTGGACCGAATACCCGTGCATTTGTCGATGAGGTCGTATTATTTACAAGGAAATGGGCCCCACTAATTGGAGTAAACAGTTGGAAGGATATAAAAGAACAAGTCAAAAAAGGAATTGCAGATGAGATACTGGTATGATGTGTACTATTTTCGATTCCTACTTGTGCGATGCGTATAAGTAATTGTGATGAAACATTTGATTGCTTTTTAATGGTAAACAGCTTAGGTGGAACTTCATCAACATTGACGATGAGGATAAAAGAAAAGAGAAAATATGGAACATTGCCAAGGAGCGGTACAAAGGATGGCGATCAGCTCTGAGTGCAACATACAGGGCTTATAATAGTTATGGTGAGAGGATACGAAATAAACCCGAAGAAATACACCTTCTTGAGTGGCACTACCTGCAGTTGTATTTTGGATCTGATAAATTCAAGATCAGTTCTAGTAAAATCTACTTTGTCAAACAAACCTGATCAACCTTAGTTGCATTGTTACATACCACTTGTTCTCATTCTACAGAAAGTTAGCAGCCAGAACTCCTCCAACCGTCAACAGCAAAGAACCAGGCATCTGATGGGTTCAAAAAACTTCTCACAGTGTAGCTTTGAGCAGGTAATCATTGGATACACTAATCTAGTCCTTCCCTTGTATGATGCAATACTTGTGTGTTGAATTGTATTGTGGCATCCTAGAGAGACCAAGAAACTGGTGAAGAGCCAAGTGATCTTCTTCTTTGGAGGACCACTCTCACAAAACATGGCAGATGGTCAAATTCTGTATCAGCTTCAGTATATGTGAGTAAATGTTTCGTCAAGCCTTTTTTATAGCTGCTGGTTGTGTCAAGCAACTCTTAACAGGTTCTGTTATTTAATTTAGGAAAATGCAGCCATGAAAATTGGTGAGATTGGCTTAGAACCTAATAGACAAACACTTACAACTGTTGAGGAGAACATGATTTTCCAGTCATGCTACAAAGAAACAACACAAATCAAATCATCCAAATTATATGGACATGGATATTTCACTACATATCGAACTCACAGAGAACTTATGAAAGAGAACCTTGAAGTACATGCACGTGCTCAAGCTGCAGCTAGGGAGATGAGCATTGCTTTTGAAACGGAGGTTGAGAAGCTCAAAGAACAGATTGCGCAAGAAGCTGCAGAAAGGGAAAGGGAGAAAGAAGAAAATAGGAGGAGGATGCAAGAGGAGCTGGAAAATGCTAAGATAAACATAAGAGAAGAAATGAAGCAAGAATTTCTTAATATGCTAGCGCAGCACAAAGAAGGAACTATAAATATGGTATTAGAATAATTTTTCATCCTTTCTCCTCTTAATAAACTTATGATTATGATGCCTAATCTTTTACCACAATATTTGTATGTGTAGAGTACCCCGCAAAACAATGCTAGTATACAAGTTGTGCCAAGCATACAAGAGGAAGATGGGACTGGTGAACATGAAACTGAAAATGAAGATGGGTTACAGGAGGTAATGACACTATTGCACTATATTCCATGTATCTTGAGCTATGTACCTTGAACTATAGCTAAAATAGATCAAACAATTTAATGTTTGTAGACTCAGCCTGGAAGCGTTGTCACCGTATAAAAAGATGCACCAGCACCTACTCGCTCCAGTAAAAGTACTACAGCTCTCAGCAAAAGTCTTTTCAACGAAAACACTACAAATGTGGCTGCACCGAAGACATATATCACTTCACAGCAGTTGATGAATAGAACAAGAAATAATCCCTAAAGGAGGAAGGTAACTACTGCAATATGTTATCAGCTAATTGGAATCTAAATTCTTGCATCATTTGCTGAAATTTTATCAAATGTGACCTTCCTTGTAGAACTAGGAAATGTAGAAAATACATTTAACATACATGCTGAAAACTGCAGCTTGTGCAGTTTTGATTGGGTGAATTGTTCCGAGTAGTAATTTACCTTTTCTGTGATACTTGATAATACCAAAGTTGTAGAGGGTTTAGAGATGTTTGTCATCATGAAAGGTCATGATTTTAGCCCTGGAGAATTGGGAGTTATGAATTTTGTAAGTAGCCAGTCAGGTTTTGACCTTGCTCTGAACAGCAGTGGGCGTTTGTGTTTTTCGACCATGATAACTGCAGAATATTATTTAACAAATAACTAGAAAGATGTAGAGAATTTCATGGGCTTTCCGTATTGTTAAAGAATATAATTTTTTGTTGTCTAGAACTCTAGTTATGATTTTTCTAATCAACTGTACTGCTGCTGCCTTAAAAATTCAGAGAATTTGATAGCAAACTGATTATATGTACATCATTGTTTCCATAGTTTTGATTAATTAGAATCATGTTATATCTGAATCTCGTTACATTTTGTGCAAGAATTAGTAAACTTAATATTGTTGTGATATCCCAATCTTATTCTTTTGGCAGTAGGTGGACAAGGTTTCAGTGGGAGGCTCATAATCAAGCGAGGACATAGCCGAGGCGATGACATGTTGGGCTGCTAGGAAACTCTCAAGTGCTGCATAGATGTTAGGAAGTTTTTAAAAAGTTGTCAAATAATGAGGGAACTGTACACTCGTTTATGATTTTAGCTACTATTTCCATGGTTTGGCAACATATTGAATGATTGATTATAATTAATATATGTGAGTGCAATTGCTTTTGTTATGGTTTATTGATTTGCAATGATGATTTATTAAACCAAAATTAAATGTTACTAGCGTTGCAATAAAAGCTATGCCTACAAGCCGCGATGCGTGGCAATATGCTCTATGGCAACAGACTTATTTACGTTGCAAATAATAGTATTGCCATGACATTACTATTGTTGCAATAACAATTAATCTCCCACAACAAATGCGTGGCAAATGATACTGTTGCAACGGCACCGCAGTCGTGGCAATAATGAACGGTATCTCGCAACGGGTAAATTTGCGTGGCAAATGATACTATTGCCACGCCACGACAACCGTGGCAATACCATATCATCTCTTCCAACGAATAAAAAAGCGTGGCAAATGATACTTTTGCCACGCCACAGCGATCGTGGCAATAATGTATACTCTCTTGCAACAAATAAAATTGCGTGGCAAATGGTTTACTTGCCACAACATAATGGTCATGGCAACAACACCTTAGGCAACAAAATTCTAGCATGGCAACAAAATTCTATTGCTACGCTATCGCTCATTGCATTTACCACCTGTTGCTACGAAGACGAGCGTGGCAAGTGCTCGTATTGCCACGCCAGTGAATGTTGCGATAACGTCCTATTGCCATGCTTGGCAACGGACAGCTATGGTTGCAAGAAAAGCTAACTCTTGCAACGCCAAACTAGCAACGGTTGCAAGTTCTTATTGCAACGTGACTTTTTGCAACCATTGGCAACGAACACGATTTGGTGGCAAGAACTACCTTTTGCAACCAAATTGGGCCTATTGCAACGTTTTCTCGTCGTTGCACAAGGGTTAAAAGTTTGTAGTGCGTGATCTCCGGCAAGACATCAACGCTCGACGATGGAAACACAAGGAAGATGAGCGCCACCAACTGGAGGACGAGAATGAGTGCTTTGGCCTCCACCATGAGGAGTTTTGTCGATGTTTTACACCGCAATATGAATATAGGGCTACTCGTCGGATCGAAACTCGGTGGACTGCAAAGGAACAAAAAGAGTTTATATTGGTTCATGCCCCCAATGTGAGGTAATACCCTACGTCCAGTTGTGGTGTATTTCCTTTGAGGATGTATGATGGTGATTTTGATGAACCTAATGATTCTCTGCCCTCAGGGGGCGCCCTGCCTCCCCTTATATACTAGGGGACAGGGTTACAAAGTAGGAGTTCTAGTCGGATTACGACCAAGGGATCTCCTTCTATAGATATATCGTGCCCGACTAGGACTGTGTTTTCCTTATCGTACAAGGTTAAGTCTACCGAGTTCTATCATATCCCTAATTACAAGACTAGGCCCATCCTCTGTCCGAGTGGCCCATATGCTTGTCATGAGGTACCGGGGCCCATGGCCTTCACAGCAGCCCCTGAGACCTTCATAGTTGAGTCACAGCTGATGCTGAGTGCTCATCCTCCACGGTGAAGTATTCCCGAGTGCATTGCTCCCGAGTACTCTTTGTCCGAGTGCTTCTTCTCCCGAGTCCTGCTTCATGTCAGTTGGCAGCGAGGCTATGAAGGGTTTAATGTAGAAATATGAATAGTGTGCACCGAATAGGCGCACCTATTAGGTGTAACCCCCGACTTTGTGCTTAATTGTGAAACAATTAAACATAATGTCAAAGATCTTTAGCCTTGTAGTCTTTCCCGAGTAGTGTACTATTGGTATATGAGACTCTTCCGCATCATGTCAACCGAATATTTTTAAGTCTATCCTGAGTGTATATTCTCGGAAGTTAGACTCTTCAGCATCATGTCAACTGGAATGATTTTTGCTCATGGCAATTGTTGACCAAGCATGTAGGCCGAGTACCACTTCATGATTTCAACCCAATATGTGGTCAGGTGTTCTTGAGAGATACCTGCATCCCCAATTTTAATGGGAACCAGCTTGTGATCCTTATAAGGATATATCCTCAATACCTAGTAAATAATGTAGATACCCAAATGTGTACATCCGTCTGTAGGCTTAGCATGAAGCATATCTGATTATTTAATCGGTTTCTGTGAGTAGCACCAGCACTGTGATTTTAACACAGCCAGCGAGCGGCCCAATAGAGCGTGCTACTGTAGAAACTCATATCTTGTGGCCCAGTACCAAATTTGTAGGCCCGAGCCCACTTATCAGCACAGGCTCTATAAAGGCGGGGGAGAGAGAGAAGATTCTCTCATCTTCTCCAATCCACCAATCGCTTCGTCTTCCAACTTTCAGGCCGAAATTTCACACCTCGCCTCTCTAGGGTTTGCCATTGTCGGCTCTTCCCACTCGAAACTCGAGCAATTCTGCCACTCGTCATCCATTCCAAGCCCCCAATAGCATTTTCCCCAAATCTTCTCGCCCTCAGCCATGCCGAGACCTTCAGAAATCCCAGAGGTGTCTGATGAGACCTAGCCAACTTCGAATTGTGGCTCGACTAAGTTGAAATACTTGAGAGGTTGCTGAGATTGCAGAACCATGAAGTCATCCATTGGAGTCCGGCTGAGGGGGAATCGATCCCGGTGTCCCAATCTGGTGAGACTATAGTCTTCGTATCTTTCTTTGACCGGGGTCTGTCTCTTCCTTCTTCGGATTTTTTGTGCCACCTTCTTTCCTTCTATGGGCTAGAGTTGGTGAATCTGAATCCCAACTCCATCTTGCAAATCTCAATCTTCGCAACTCTATGTGAATGCTTTCTAGGTGTGGAGCCCCATTTCAATCTGTTTAGATATCTGTTCCACATCAAACCTTAGCCCTCCAAAAACAAAGTCAGCCGGTCTTCTACTTAGGAACGAAATGAAAAAGATATACCTTCATGTTCCTGTGAAAACTTCCCTTAAGGGCTAGCATGAAGAGTGGTTCTATTGTTCTGATCTCAAACCACGCCTGCCCCTCTTTACTGGTGTGCCTTTGGAGGTCGTGCCCAGCTGGTCATCTATGCCAAGCTTTGAGGAGATGGGCCAAGTATATATATATGTTGATTGATAAGATTGACAAGCTGAAGAGCTTTGGATTGACTGGTCCCTAGGTGGCCAGACATTTCCTGACCCAGCAAATCAGGCCATTGAAGCTAAGGAGCCACTTCGGCTAGGATTACCAAGGGAAAAATGATCTCAACCGAGAATACCTAGATCTGACTGATAAGCACAAGATGACTGATATTTTGCTCAATTATTTCGCCAACAGGGTGGTTGAAACTGAAGATGCAGAGTGCGCCACCGTGGCTTACAGCCAAAAAAAGGCCTCGTCCAAAGGTAATATTGAAATGTTGGTTGTTGAATTACTATCCATCTGTGATGAATGTCAGTAGATGTGTATCCTAGATTGCTCTGCAATGCATGACGTACGTTGCATGGATCACTTGCAGGAATATGAGGAGTTTGATGATGACTCCCAAACTTTGTCGGCCGTCCAGTTGAAGAAGAGGCCATTGACTCCTTCTGCTGCCTATCCCAGCTCCAAGAGAGCTAGGAAAAAACTTGTCGAAGACCCGGGAAAGAAGAGAGCTAGCAAGCCAAGTGCCATAGCCGGGAGCTTGAAGATTAAAGATACCACCAGCGTAGCTCCTAGGCCACCGAGTCCAAGGCCATCGCCTCCAAGCCCGAGACCAACACCCGGCTCAGCAATATCGAGCCCAAGATTGGTGCTGCCAAGTACAAGATCAGCAGTGTCAAGCCAAAGAGCAGTGCCACCGAGTGCCTCGGCACCCCAGTCAGCCGTACCAGAGACTGGGCCGACCAAGAGCAAAACGCCACCACTGACTACCGCGCCGACGAGCCCAACAGCCAGCAACTCTCCACTACCGACATCTGGAGCCCCCTTGTGGAGGTTCAAGTCCTCCAAGAGGTAAGCAATCTTGAATCTTCTGAAAATCTTGATCAGTGTAATAATGTCTTGATATTTGACTCATTATGCAGGAGGCAAGTGGACATAGATCTGAAGAAGACTATGCCGACTGCTCTTGTTGCTGAGCCAGCCCTAGCCGAGCCAACACCAACAAGCTCATCTGCTAAGCCGATGACTGCCTCGGTTCTAGAAACTGAAGCTATTCCGACAGTAGGACCGCTGGTGCTGGCTGACCAAGGGGCAAGTACTGAAGCCACTGCTCCAGCCCCTGAGCGAGTCCCTGAAGCCCCAGCAGCTGCTGAGTCAGAAGCTAAGACCTTGTTGCCATCCATGTCGTCGTCGTCTTCAGATGAAGTGGATCTCCCTAGGCTTGAAGCATGATGAGGACATCACTAGCTCGGATATGACCCTAGCAATTTTATGTATTCATCAACCAAAGGTGCATGCTTTCTACATAAGATTTATACATTATATATTTGAACAACCGTTATTGCACCATGAGTTTTGTGTGTTCTCGTTTGCAGAGATACTTGCTTGGGTGAAGGGAAAGAGACCGAGCGCAAGAAACATATGGATGATAAAAGAAGTTGATTGAGGACCAAACCAAGACCTTACCCAAGTCTACTCCTGTTGATGCCAAAAATCGTCGGGATCTGGTTCGGCGTCTGGGTGACACGCGAAGGCCTGGGAGATCTGCTTAGCTCCAGTGCAGGTCCTAAAGTCTTGAGGTTCGTAGGCGTGCCAGTCAATTTGACCCTGTAATTGACAAGGAGAAAGAAGTGTTAAATTCGCGAGCCAATCGGTTGGAAGCCGGCTTGGACTCATCTCATCGGCCGATGGCCGATACGCACTGTAGCACTTATACATCGGCTTAGAACCGATGATGGCAGGAGCAATAGCATAATAATACACAAGTATCGTGCTAGCCGATCATCGAAGGGATACTCAAAAACCGGCTATAAACTTTGTAAAATAAACAGGTATAATGCATAAATAAATAAATCAAATAAATCCTAGCCGATCATAATTTAGTGTTACTGATGTTGCCGTGAAGATATGCCTGTGCCCGGGCCCTTGCTTATATCGGCTCCCGGGGTCTTCATCCGCTGTCCGGGCCCGTACATTAGTCCTTACCTAAGCTCGTGCCCGGGCCCTCACCTGGGGTCGTGCCCGGGAACCTGCTTGTACTTGTACTTGGATCGGCAGAATAAACCCATCGGCTAGTCCTTAGCCGATTGTAACAATAATACAGGCAAGAATATATGATAAGGTATGCAATAACATGAATGATAGATAATTGATGAGCCAGCTGACTACTGAACAGAGCGAGTAAAGAATAAGACAATCAATAAATGTAGTCGGCTTTAACAGATAATTTATCGGCTAAGCACTCCGATAACACCATCGCACAACACCATCGGCTCATCAAGGGTAAAGCTATTATCGTCAGTCTAGTAGATCGGACCCAACCGTTGCAGCACAGACCAACAATGATAACGATACCTCAATGGGCCGATAGATATGATGTGACCGTGATGAAGATAACTTACCGGCTATGCACTCCGATAAAACGCCTGCACACAAAGCATCGGCCTAGCAGGACCGACTTATCACTAGCAGTTCAGTAGGTCGGACCTAACCGATGCAGCACGAACTGATGATAAATCGCTCCCAGTAAGCCGATACGATCTATGCACGCGTGATGTGATATACCTAATCAATCTATGAGGTCAAACTGAACTGATGTAGCCATAGATAAAGTAAATATATCGTGGTAAGCCGACTACCATAAACCGACTAGAATATCGGACCTAACCGAGGAAGTCCTAGCCGATAGGTAGCCGGGGTGACGAGACTTACCCTCCCGCAGGAGTTCGGACCTAACTGATGCAGCCCGGCTCGAGAAGCAGGATCCCGTCGGAAGGGGTGGCGATGCGCCGAAATTTGTATTGATCGTTGTGATGATTTACAAGGTCCCCGGGCATACGTATATATACCCCGAGTTACATGAGTCCTTATAGGACACGGTATACAATTTCCTATCCATAATAGAAAACGCTAACTAATCCTGACCGGACACGAGGTCAGGTTTCCTAAAGATAAACATCTGCCTAATTAATATGTACAGTAAATAATTGCCAAATAACGGTCTTCATGGCTCCTTCCCGATTCCGGTCTCTTCTCCGTCAGTTGACTGCAATTTCTCCTTTGACCGAATCTAATACAGGACCTTACCAAATTTTGGCGTTAACACATGCCCCCCAATTTCGGAGTTCTTCAATAAGGCTTCGAAATTCTTTTATTCTGGGCCTCCAGATTTACCCCATACCGAGGTGGCCCAAGATAGCTCACTTGCCATAAATGTTTGAAACAGTGCCAACGGCCTCGATTCCCGCTCGGTTGTCATATCTCTATAAAAACGCTTCGTCTCCTTGCCTTTTTTATGCTTTCACATCACTAGAGCACCACCGCTTCATCTTCCAAATCCTCACCAAGCTCTAGCGAATCCAGACGAGTCATTGCAACCTTTTTCTCCGGCCGTCGATCCCTGCAACTTCTCCTACTCCCGCGAGGGCATCGGCATCTGCAGTTCCTGAGGTAATCTTCTCACCCGATTATTTTCCCCCAATCTGCAATCTATACAAACCCGATCTGCTATGTTCTTCACTTGTTCTTCGTCGTGTTCTTGTTTACTGTAGCATCTTAGAGCCCAGATCTTGATTTCGGCCGCCGATTACCCCAGCTTCTTCTATCATGGCCCCATGGGCAGCGAAGATCCCACCGATCTCATCAGTGCCGAAACCCAACGTATCCCCTTCAAGAACTCGGCTATGTTAGTCAGTGACTGGACCAACAGCTTCAGGTCATGGCCGAGCAGATTGCCCGGATGGAGAGATTGGTATATCAGAGTATCAGCTGTGAAGAGAACCCTTTGGGATGAATCACATATCGGCCACTGCATTAATCTCTCCCTGGCTGATATGGAAAGGAACGAGCCCCTACTTGCATCGGCCTCATACTACTGGTCCGATGCCCTTAATGCCTTCATGTTTGGGCATGGGCCGATGACCCCCACCTTGCTGGATGTGACCATGCTCACCTGCCTGGATACGACGAGCTACATCAACCCTTTCAAACTCCGGTTCAAGCCTGCTCACCGGCTCCAAACAAAAAACATCGGCGGCTGGTCCAGGTATATATCTCTCCACAATAAGGGAACTGGACCGGTTGATGATCGGGAGCACGTCGCTTTTCTGAACTTGTGGTTGGAACGGTTCGTCTTTGGTGGTGCAACCCTCGGCCCGACGACCAATATGCAATGCCTGGCAGAGTGCTTGGCCGATAGGAAACAAATTCCGTTGGGGCACTATCTCCTTGGCGCCACCTACCAGCTGCTTCATCAGGTGGCAACTAAGCTATCGGCCGGCCAGCCCGTCGGCCATATTGGGGGCCCTTGGTGGTTTGTACAGCTCTGGCTCAATGTTTATACCTCCAAGGCCATCCCAGAAACTTCTCTTCTTAAGCAATCCTTCCCAGCCGATTACCTAGAAGATCAAGACCCCGTCTATCGCCGATGCATCTCTATGGGTGAAGCTGCATCGGCTCTCTCTGGCGGCAAGATAACCCCTGCTGAAGTTAGTCAGTGGTTCAAGGGGTTTTATTATGGCTTCACCAGGGAGGCCACTCTCTGGTTTGCTTATAATGATGCATCATCATTTGAGATGCCTTCTAACTTTAACCCGCTCAAAGCCCTGGACAATGATGAATCCAAGTCCATCTTCCTATCGGCCATCACCCCCTGTCTGCTGCCAACCGGCTTCTCTCTGGGCCGATCGCAGCCTTCATATGAGTTCTATCATCCATCAGTCGGCTCTCGCTAGTTTGGTCTTGGGCAACTTCCCATCGGCCTCTTCTTCATCAACAAACTTCAAGCCCGAGGCACAGTCAGCAGCGCCCTGGAATATGATCGGCTGCGGACTTTGACAGATTCCCTCCTGCTAGGCGCCGCCACCGAGGTGTACATCTGCACTGCCAACACCAAGCTTTTTGTCCGATGGTGGTCAGAATGGAAGAAACACTTGTTCAGCTTAGCGCCCACCTGTTACTGCTCTCGTCTTGACACTGAGTACGTCGAATCCGATGAAGAGGTAATACCCACAAGCTTTAACCATCATCTCCAATCATCTCTAACCCCTACTTTGCAGGCTGCCAGCGTCGAGCCCCCATCAAGAAGCAACAGTGGTCGGCCGATTCTGTACCAACCCTCATCGGCCACCCCAAACTTAGGGCGCGACGCTCCATCCCGATCGGCTCTCCTCAAGGCGCCTCGGCCGACGGGACCAAAAAGGAAAAAATTAGCGCATCGCCCCTCCCTGAAGAAACAGAAAACCGATGCTGATATTGTTGCCACGACGCCATCTTCTCCCCAGACCACATCGGCTCCCTCATCTCCTCAGGTATGCGCCAAGTCTTAACATCATTATTACCCGCTTTTTCATTTATCTCACCATCTCCATCTTCAGCTCGAGTCATCGGCTCCAGATCTTCAACCTTCTTCCGACGTCCCCCCAAGTACTGAGCCGATGGCCTCCTCAGCTGCCCCACTCTTGGCACCAAGTCCTCCAGCTGTCGATGAGACTGCCCCTATTCCATCGGCTGACATCGGCCCCTCCAGAGAACAACCTATTCATCCCCCTGACGAGCATCCTCAGTCGGCTGGAAAACCCAATTGATGCGCTAGCGGAAGATTGCGGGCCAATCCGGGCAAGATTCGCAGAAATTGAACACCATCTACCCGAAGAACTTGTCGACGCACTAACTCCCGCAGCATATCTGGAATCCCATAGATTTAAACTCATCAAGCTTAGACAACGTATAGCCGACCGCGCTGACCAACAGAAGACTACCGAAGACATCCAAGCCGATCGGCTATTAGCCCAAGCAGAGAAGAAAAAGCTTGATGACATGGCTGCTGCCCCCCAAGAGCTCCAACCTAAGTTAGACCAGTTGAAGAAGAAGGAGGCCGATTTGCTGGCAGAACTTGAAAGAGTTCGTAAGGATCTTATAGCAACAGAATCCCAACTAATCGGCCTACCGCAAGCCATCCAAGATCAAGAGGCCAAGGTTGCAGCGACAGTGCGTCAAGTCATTCATCGGCGCAAGAACCTGAAGACCATCCCGGGCTCCGATGAAGATGACATCCGTGCTATCAATGAGATTGATCAGATCCGCCTGCACGCAATTGAAGTGATCCAAAAATTCTTGTAAATCTTAAACCTTCGTAACTGACTATTTTCTGGAACATGCCGATCACCCTTCTGCTGTCATATAATCCGATCGGTTCTGCTACTTATCCCTTTCAACCCTGATAATATTTCTGCTCGTTTAATCTAAAGGCGATATCGATCGATATCGGCTATCTTTGGCGATGTAGAAAAACATCGGCTTTCCGAATTGCTTTAGAAATCGGCTATACTCAACCGATTCAAGAATCGATCCACACGCTAGGGTAGTATTTCTTGAGATATTTTCCGTTAAGCGCTTTAGCAAACTCTGTCCCATCAAGACCTTCTAACACATAGGCATTACCAGGCACACAGCGATTAATCCGATAGGGCCCCTCCCAATTAGGTGACCATTTTCCAAACTTATTATCTCTGGACCCGATCGGCAAAATCAACTTCCACACGAGATCTCCCTCGGCAAATGACTTATTCACCACCTTTTTGTTGTAATGCTGAGCTGCCTTAGCCTTATTTTCCTTGATCCTCTCCAACGCCCTCAAACAATTCTGAGCTAAATCTTCAAGTTCATCTGTCATTAAGTTATAATAATCATCGGCTGTCAACTGATTCTGCAAAGAAATTCTTCTCGAGCCGAAGTTAGTTTCCCATGGTAAAACCACCTCATGTCCATATACTAACTGATACGGCGGCACCCGAGTAGATCCATGACATGCCATCCGATAGGCCCATAGTGAATCAGCTAACGTAGTATGCCATCGCCTCGGCTGCTCATCAATCTTCCGCTTAATTAATTTGATCAGACTCTTATTAGAAGCTTCCGCCTGTCCATTGGCCTGAGCATAATAAGGCGATGAATTCAATAACTTAATCCCCATACTGGCAGCAAACTGCTGAAACTCATTAGACACGAAGATAGACCCCTGATCAGTAGTTATCGTCTGAGGAATCCCAAACCGATAAATTGTATGCTCCTTCACAAACTCGATTGCTTCCTTGGACATAACTTTCTTTAAAGGAACCGCCTCTACCCACTTGGTGAAATAATCCATTGCCGCCAATATGAACTTATGCCCTTTACTTGATGGAGGAAAAACCTGGCCGATCATGTCAATCCCCCAACCTCTGAACGGCCATGGTTTGATGATAGGATTCATAGCCGATGTTGGCGCTCGCTGTATATTTCCAAATTTCTGGCAATCCTGACACCCTTTATAATACCTAAAACAATCCTCCAGCATTGTCGGCCAAAAATACCCTACTCTTCTCAGCAACCACTTCATCTTATGAGCCGACTGATGAGTTCCACAGACGCCTTCATGCACCTCGCACATAACCACTTTGGCTTCTTCCAAATTCAGGCACCTAAGCAGAACTCCCTCAAAAGTCCGATAATACAACTCCCCATCAAGCAGCACATATTTAGTAGCTTTATACCGAATTTTCCTAGAAACCGATTGCGATGGATTTTGCAAGTAATCAACTAACTCCTGTCTCCAGTCATCGGCCTTGTTCTGGATGTCAATATCGGCTATCTCAACTTCAACTTGCCTATTCAGCCGATACCCTAAAGCAATCTGTGCAAGATCATTGGCTTCTAAATTCTGCTCCCTGGGAATATGATCTATTGATACTATCTTGAAATCTCTTAACAAATCCGTACACTCCTCATAATATGACCTCAAAACATCATCCCTGCACTCATATTCTCCAGACAACTGTTTGACCACCAACAAAGAATCGCCAATTATCTCTATGACATCGGCTCCGATCTCCTTTAAGAGCTGAAGTCCTTTTAACACCGCCTCGTATTCTGCTTGATTGTTAGTTCGATAAGGCTTAATTGTAAAAGCAAACTCAAAACTTGCCCCCCGAGGCGACATGATCACTAAACCGATACCAGATCCATGCTTGCAAACCGATCCATCAAAAAACAAAGTCCATGGGATCGGCTCTACATAGTCTTCGTGAGCCCCTCTGTGTTGTACAATAAAATCGGCCACTGCCTGTGCCTTAATCGCCTTAGCCGATTCATACCTCAAGTCGAACTCTGTCAAAGCAAAAACCCACTTGCCAACTCGCCCTTTCAAGACTGGAGCCGACAACATATATTTGACCACATCGGCCTGGCAAACTACTGTACACTCAGCCGATAGGATGTAATGCCTTAACTTTGTACACGAGAAATATAAACACAAGCATAATTTCTCCACCGCAGGATATCTCGTTTCAGCATCCAAAAGCCTTCTGCTCAGATAAAACACCACTCACTCCTTTCCCTCAAACTCTTGAACCAAAACAGATCCGATGGACTTCTCATCGGCCGATAAATACAACCTGAACGGCACTCCTCTCTGAAGCGGAATTAAAATAGGTGGGGAACTCAGATAGTTCTTTATCTCATCGAACGCCTTCTGCTGCACTGCCCCCCACACAAATTCTTGATCGGCTTTCAACTTTAACAATGGAGTAAAAGACTCAATTTTCCCTAATAAATTTGATATAAATCTTCTTACAAAATTAATCTTGCCGATCAATGATTGCAGCTCTGTCTTATTGCTTGGTGGTTCTGTAGTCTTAATAGCTCTGATGCTTCACTGACTAACCTCAATCCCTCGCTCATGCACCATAAAGCCCAAAAACTGCCCAGCCGACACACCGAAAGCGCACTTATTGGGATTCATCCTCAGTCCGTATTTCTTGGCCCTCTCCAGCACTCTTCGTAAATCGGCTATATGGCTTCCCTCACTTTTAGACTTAACCACCACATCATCAATGTAGATTTCTACCAACAAGCCGATGAGATCATGAAACATATAATTCATCGCTCTTTGATACATCGCACCGGCACTCTTTAATCCAAAAGTCATTACTACCCACTCATACAAGCCGATAGCTCCAGGACACCGAAACGCAGTCTTGTGTATATCTTCTTCGGCCATAAAAATCTGATTGTATCCTGCATTGCCGTCCATGAAGCTGATAATCTTGTGACCTGAGGCTGCATCCACCAACAAAGCCGCTATCGGCATTGGGTATTCATCCTTAGGGGTAGCTTTATTTAGATCCCGGAAATCAATACATATCCTCAATTTCCCATTTTTCTTCTCCACCGGGACGATATTAGAAACCCACTCAGCGTACCGGCATGGTCTTATGAACTTGGCATCATATAACCTCGTGATCTCCGCCTTGATCGGCTCATATAATTCTGCCTTGAACCTCCTTGGAGCCTGCTTGAATGGCCGATACCCTGGTTTAATAGGCAGCCGATGTTCAACAATCGATCGGCTTAATCCTGGCATCTCATGGTATTCCCAGGCAAAACAATCCCGATGCTCCTTCAGCAGTGCTATCAATTCCTCTCGTAGTTCAGGACTTAATTTCTTGCTTATGTACGTCGGCCTTGGTCTATCTCCTGGTCCAATATCGATTTCTTCCAAATCATCAGCCGACGTAAATCCTTGCCCCAGTTTCCCCTCGAAGTCTTCAATAGATCCCATCAGAGTAACAATTCGGAGCCGACTTGCTGGATCGGCTGTATCCCCTGGCTAGTGACCTCGAGGTAATCTCCTTCCCATATTTTTCCGGATAGGCAGTCAACACCGTCGGCTTCCCAGACTGGTAGATCGGTCATTGCGATGTTGGTCGACCGATCTGCTAGAACCATCTCGACTTGATCTCCCTGCCATTGTATTAAACATTGATGCATTGTCGAGGGCACGCAATAGTTCGCGTGAATCCAGTCCCTGCCGAGAAGTAAACTATATGATCCTTTCCCGTCAATGACGAAAAACGTGGTAGGTAATGTCTTATTCCCTACTGTCAACTCCACGTTTAATACGCCTTTTGCTTCTGATGAATTCCCACCGAAGTCTTTTAGCACCATATTTGTCTTGATCAGATCTTCGGCAGTCTTCCCCAACTTCCGGAATGTGGCATGAGGCATGAGATTAACCGCGGCCCCTCCATCAACCAACATCTCGCTTCCCATTTACGTAACCCTTGATGTATAACGGCTTTAGGTGCCGATGCTCTGACTCCTCAGGTTTATCAAATATGGCTTGATCAGACTGTAATGTCAGTTGAGCGAAAACCTCCTCATCGCCTTCTTCATCTGATGAAAGCGCTTTATACTCCCTGGGCAGAAGGAAAACCATGTCCACCGGAGCTGATGCATCTTCATCGTCCTTCCTCCTTACTCGCCAAACTTGCTTGGTCCTCTTGGGACGATGATCGGCTTCCTCCTGATCCTGGCGCTGCTCTTCCTTTTGCTCTCGGTGTCGTAACCGCTGTGCCCTTCTCTTCTGATTCTTCGTGAATATGCCGCTAGGACACCACTGAGGATTCTGGACTTGTTTCTCATATGCTTCTTCTTCATCCTCTTCAAAGAACTCTTCATGGATCGGCCCTAGTCGGCTATAAACCGATGCTCTTTTCCCAAACGGCCGATCTTGTGAAAACCTCTGCTGCCGATCACGGCGGTTTACTACACTGCTACACTCGGGGCAATTTTCAACTGATGGCAGTCTCATCCCTTGATCCCAGCAGAACCGGAAGAATGGGCAGTCCCAATGTGGATTATATTGTTCTGGTTCATCCCTCTGTTCCTCATATCTTGAATATTTTTCTATCATGTCCGATGAAGTAATCCTTGACTTGTACCTTTGATGTCTCGCTCCATCGGCCTGATTCCTTGATGATGACCCCGCATAGACCATGTTTACGGGGAACGGGTGCCCATCTATCTTCATTGGCTTCTTGTCTTCAAACTTGATTCGTCCTTGCTCAACAGCCAACTGAATTTGTTGCCGAAAAACCTGCACTCGTTAGTATGGTGCGATATCGCATTGTGCCACTTGCAATATTTCTTCTTCTTTAGTTCTTCGGCTGATGGAATCACGTGGTTTGGCGGCAATTGTATTTGCTTCTCCTGTAACAACAAGTCAAAGATTTTATTGGCTTTACCCACATCAAAATCATACCGTTCCTCCTTGCCGATATCTTTGACCCACGGGCATGATACTGACTTTTTGTTTCTAGCCCACTCCGCCAATCCAACTTCAGCATCGGATTCCTCATCATCTGAGTCCGATGAATAGACCTGGACCTAATCAACCCTCCTCTGGTACTTGTCCCTTTTCGCCTCTTGAAATCGGCTTTCATGAGCCGATACCTTCTGTACCAGGTGCGACAGGGATTCAAACTCTTGTGAAGAAAATCTCTCCTTAATCGGCGCCAGCAGACCCTGGAAAGCCAGATCGGCCAGATGCCCATCACTCAGGTTCAAACTATAACATCGGTTTCTGATATCCCGAAATCGCTGAACATATTCCGGTACTGTTTCATCTAGTCGTTGCTTAACCGATGTCAAATCTGACAGTCTCAACTCATGAATTCTAGCAAAGAAATATTTGTGAAACTGCTTCTCTAGATCGGCCCACCCCCGAACAGAATTCGGCGGTAATGAGGAGAACCATGTAAAAGCCGATCCAGATAGTGATAGGGGAAAAAACCTAACCCTCAGGGCCTCTTCAGCCAATGCCTCCCCGCACTGTGCCAGGAATCGGCTGACATGTTCTACTGTAGACGTGTTGTCCTGCCCTGAAAACTTAGAAAAATCCGGGACCCGGTATCGGTGTGGTAACGGAACCCTATCAAACCACTCAGGATATGGGTGCCGATACATGAACGCTTGTTCCTTAGGCTTGATCCCGAATTGCTCCCTTACTATCTCTTCAACTCGTGCCGACAAGTCTTCTTCTCTTACATTCTCCTGTTGATACTGCTGATACTGTATCGGCGGGGTTGGTGGCCGATTCTGTCTGTGATACTCCCTCTGGTTATTACCCGGATCGGCTCCGCCTGCTGGACAATTCTGCTGATATCCTCCATAGTAAATAGACCGGTGATATCCAGCAGGAATATCCTGTTGCCCCCCAGCCTGTTTCTGTGTGAACAAGTGTGCTGGTACATCTCTACTGATATTGTAGTTAACTTGATTTGATTCCATCTTTGGCGGGAGAAAAACAGGACCCCGAGTTGGCTCTTGGGCAATTGATCCATCAACAGTCTTCTTGATGAGATTATGCAGTGTGTTTACCAAGACTCCTGACTGATTGATGAGCGCATGGTGAACAGCCTCATTAACCATCTCCTGCAAAGGCTTGATTGGTGGATTCTCGGGTTGTGTGCAGCTCGATTCTCCTACCAGTACTGGTTTCGGAAACTGAGACTTCTGAATCGGCCCTTGCCTTGTCATACTGAAGGATTCTAGGCACAGCTTCTGGAAATTTGTCATGGTCTGTTCAACTTGCTGTTTTTGTTCTTCAGTTGGATCTTCCATGGTGACTGGTATTACATTGTCTGTCTTGATCTCTTTCCCAGCCATGTTGCAGGTTTGATTGCTAAACTTTGCGTTGAAACTTTGGGTTGAAACTTCGTGTCCCACCGGGCGTGCCAAAAGCGTGTTGACGCCAAAAATCGTCGGGATCTGGTTCGGCGTCTGGGTGACACGTGAAGGCCTGGGAGATCTGCTTAGCTCCAGTGCAGGTCCTAAAGTCTTGAGGTTCGTAGGCGTGCCAGTCAATTTGACCCTGTAATTGACAAGGAGAAAGAAGTGTTAAATTCGCGAGCCAATCGGCTGGAAGCCGGCTTGGACTCATCTCATCGGCCAATGGCCGATATGCACTGTAGCACTTATACATCGGCTTAGAACCGATGATGGCAGGAGCAATAGCATAATAATACACAAGTATCGTGCTAGCCGATCATCGAAGGGATACTCAAAAACCGGCTATAAACTTGGTAAAATAAACAGGTATAATGCATAAATAAATAAATCAAATAAATCCTAGCCGATCATAATTTAGTGTTACTGATGTTGCCGTGAAGATATGCCTGTGCCCGGGCCCTTGCTTATATCGGCTCCCGGGGTCTTCATCCGCTGTCCGGGCCCGTACATTGGTCCTTACCTAAGCTCGTGCCCGGGCCCTCACCTGGGGTCGTGCCCGGGAACCTGCTTGTACTTGTACTTGGATCGGCAGAATAAACCCATCGGCTAGTCCTTAGCCGATTGTAACAATAATACAGGCAAGAATATATGATAAGGTATGCAATAACATAAATGATAGATAATTGATGAGCCAGCTGACTACTGAACAGAGCGAGTATAGAATAAGACAATGAATAAATGTAGTCGGCTTTAACAGATAATTTATCGGCTAAGCACTCCGATAACACCATCGCACAACACCATCGGCTCATCAAGGGTAAAGCTATTATCGTCAGTCTAGTAGATCGGACCCAACCGTTGCAGCACAGACCAACAATGATAACGATACCTCAATGGGCCGATAGATATGATGCGACCGTGATGAAGATAACTTACCGGCTATGCACTCCGATAAAACGCCTGCACACAAAGCATCGGCCTAGCAGGACCGACTTATCACTAGCAGTTCAGTAGGTCGGACCTAACCGATGCAGCACGAACTGATGATAAATCGCTCCCAGTAAGCCGATACGATCTATGCACGCGTGATGTGATATACCTAATCAATCTATGAGGTCAAACTGAACTGATGCAGCCATAGATAAAGTAAATATATCGTGGTAAGCCGACTACCATAAACCGACTAGAATATCGGACCTAACCGAGGAAGTCCTAGCCGATAGGTAGCCGGGATGATGAGACTTACCCTCTCGCAGGAGTTCGGACCTAACCGATGCAGCCCGGCTTGAGAAGCAGGATCCCGTCGGAAGGGGTGGCGATGCGCCTAAATTTGTATTGATCGTTGTGATGATTTACAAGGTCCCCGGGCATACGTATATATACCCCGTGTTACATGAGTCCTTATAGGACACGGTATACAATTTCCTATCCATAATAGAAAACGCTAACTAATCCTGACCGAACACGAGGTCAGGATTCCTAAAGATAAACATCTGCCTAATTAATATGTACAGTAAATAATTGCCAAATAACGGTCTTCATGGCTCCTTCCCGATTCCGGTCTCTTCTCCGTCAGTTTACTGCAATTTCTCCTTTGACCGAATCTAATACAGGGCCTTACCAAATTTTGGCGTTAACAACTCCTACATTACCATATCACTTTTTGGTCCATAGAAGGTAAGAGATGAAGTTCTGCATGTTTTGGATTCGGATTCGGGCCTCCTGATAGTATCAATTTCAAACGGACCTAGCCGCTGATCTAGAAGGACTTTCGGGGCTCATGAGTACTTGTTGGAAAGCTTATGGAGTCTACTTTCAGATGGTTTTGGTCCCACATCAAAATTCCTCCTGAGCTGTCCGGAATCGTCGAAACAAGACACGTACCTCTTCCAGTCCGAGTCTGTTTTGGGCCTTGGGCCTTGTAATTGTGTCGTGGGCTAAGCCCAAGGGGTGTGCACCCTAGGGATAACCCTAGGACGTCCCAACTCCTATATATACAATAGCTATCATTGGTTAAAGGTGGGTTTTGCTTAGATTATTCTGTCCTTGAACAGTTTCGCCGTGTATCGGTTTGTGAGACCCCAACTCGAGAGTATAATCATTCATCCGCAATTGAGTTGCAATCTTTCTTGTTCTTGCTTGTGTTCTTCGATTCGCATGCAGGGATTAGCCTTCGTGGTGAGGTCAACCGGGCACCGCACGGTTGATAACGAGAGGAGACGTGGTACTGCGATTGCAGGGTTCGGGTCTTGGTGATCAGAAGCCGGATCGTGAGTGTCAAATTTCCACCAAATCGAGAGTTATCTTTGCCTAACGGAAGATCGGGCACCCCGTTGCCATCAAGTGGTATCAGAGCGAAGGTTGCCCATTAGGTATATCTTTTCCATCCTGTTCAATATTTGTTTTTCCTATACCTAGAGTCCAGAAAAGCCACGAAAAAAGAAGAAAATTGGTAGTCGTAGGTTTTTCCGCTGTCCTACAACCGTGTTTAGCCTTTTGCATAATTCTGTTTCAGAGTCCGTAGTGTTGAGTTTGTGTCCTAGGTCGAGTTCGGTTGCTGGCTTAGATTGTGTTTGAGTCCAGTTCGTGATCCATCCACCGCACCCCTACAAACCCTAGCCACCACCACCATTGTCTCTGTTTTCCCATATACTAACTATCTGGTGCAAGTGTTGGTCTTTGTGTGTTCTTTTTTAGTGTCATATATCACGTCCTTGATCACCCTACATCACCATCCACCTCTCTAGTAGCCACCGCCACCATATCATCCCCGGTTTCACCACCTGTTTCTGTTTCAGCCTCCACCAAAACACTGATACGAAGGACCTTTCCTTGAAACAGCCATAACTTTCACATACGGAGTCGGAATCAGGCAAATAAATAGTCTACGGACATCTACAAAAAATTTCCCATCCGCTACCCCCCAACTTTGTCAAGTTCGCCAAAATTACTTTTGCAAAATTTAGGCCGGAAGATTGGGTTTTCGCACTCCGAAGTTCTAGCACGCTTTCTAAAGCACGCTCGTGTATTTCCACAGTTCACAGCTTATACCAGACTGAGCTGCCACCTTCCTGAGGTTGCTGTTCCTATGCTCCTAGTTGAAAAAAAAATATCAGAAAAATAAAAAAAATAAAAAAAAAGGTGTGAAAGAGAAAAAAAGAAAAAAAAGAAAAAAAAGGAGAGGAGCACATTGGACACACCAGGGAGCCATCTGTGTGCTGTTTTGTGCTGTGTCCTTACCTTGTCCTTATTTCTTTGCTGCTGTCCTTTCATACTTGTTTGTCGCCCTTGTTTAATCACATCTGGTTTAGAACTCGTTTAGGCCAGCAACTAGGATAAGTGCTTGGGACATTTTTTTAGCATTACTATCTGTTATTGAATTGTGTGCCACTAACATTTTTGGCCTCCCAAGCTCCACATATATACTTCTGGTCAGCACGGTCTCGACCCTTGCAATCGCTGGATCACGTCCTCAAGGTATCACGAACCAGCCACCGGTTGTACCATCCTTTGCTCGCTAGTCTCAGAACCTTGTAAGAGCTCGGTAAGGTGCTTCCAATTGCGAGTGTCCACTATCCTTGCAGAGTAGTAGTTGATAGGGATAACACTTTTCTGTTGTTTCCTATTTTCTACTAACCATGGTAGATGAGGTGAATGATTTCACTGATTGTGCTTCAAAAGAGGAGATCGTTAAGCTGGATCAGAAGATTGAGGAGAATGTAGCTGTCGTGAATGCTATGCGGGAAGACCTCCAGGCTATCATGGGGAGCATTACCACCCTCACTAACCGCGTTGAACAACTGGTAGCAAACCGTCAGCCAACACCACCACTTGTTGACGATGACGGAGATAATGAAGAAGAGGGAGCCGACAATAGCGACGCACGTGATACACTTCGTGAAGAGCGCCTACGACAACGGCTGCGATTCAACCGGCGAGGTATGGGAGGTATGGGAGGTAACCGCCACCAAGGGCGAGGTAACGATGATCCTTTTGCTAAAGTTAAATTTACCTTGCCATCATTTTCTAGAAAATATGACCCTGAAGCTTATTTGGATTGGGAGATAACCGTAGAGAAAAAATTTAATTCCCATCTAGTTCCTGAAGTCCATAGGGTTAGGCAAGCAACTAGTGAGTTCAAGGATTTAGCCATTATCTGGTGGAATGAGCTAGTTAAATCTGGCCTAGAACCTGACACCTGGGATAGAATAAAGCGAGCAATGCGGGGTAGGTTTATTCCTCCATCTTTCAAACGTGATTTGAGAAATAAGTTGCAACGCTTAGACGAAGGGGAAAAATCTGTAGAAGATTACTTTCAGGAGCTACAAATAGGAATGTTGCGTTGTGAGGTAGTGGAGGATACAGAGGATAAAATCTGTCGTTTTTATGGTGGTTTGAGGCGTGAAATTCAGGATATTGTTGATTATAAGGAATTTAGTACTGCCAATCGTTTGTTCCAGCTTGCTATGCTCAGAGAAGGAATTGCAGGGATGTCAACAGAGGAACCAGAGCAACTTTGGCATTTCCTTCACACCACGAACAACGACAACAGCAGGATCGACTAAGTCGTTCCCTTCTTCGTCTAATCGTACAGCGTCACCACCAGTATTTGAGAAGAGCCAAGGTAATGAGGAAAAGAAGAAAGACATAGAGACAGAAGATCCACCTATTGTTCCATGCATGTTTCAAGATGGTTTAATTAAGAGTGCACCTACAGTTTTTGAAAATGAGAACAAAGGTAACAGAAATAGTGCTACATTCACTCAAGGTATGGACAATTCTGATATGCTATATATGTCCACTAATCATGTTAGTTTAGAGCAATCTCCAGTGGAATCATATGTTAACTTACCTTTGTCACACGATGATTTGGTTCCTATTTCTTGTCATAAAGAAGAGTTGTGCAATGCTTCACTTATATCCGTGCCACAACTAGTGAATGAACATGTTAGTAATGTTGTTGAACCACCATGTGCTGATTTTAGACATGTTGTTCACATTGCTAGCGAGAATGAAGAACTTAGATTGCTATCTTCTTTAAATACTTGGGGCTATATTCAGTTTGATGATCTTTGTCCATTCAATTGTTTAGAGAAGAAATTATTTGCTAGATCTGATTTGCCATGTCCTTCTCATGTAATTTTTTATGTTATTGGCAATTATGATAATAAAGGAGAATATAATGTGCATAGAGTATACATTTGTTTAAATTTTAATATACCTCCTTTTTATAATAATATATCTTGTCTAGAGGACCGCATGAGTATAAATAATTCTCTATCTAGTTCCTCTAGTTCTTTAAATGAGTTGCAAGTTGGTTTGCAAGAAGGGGAGTATTGTGAGCTGCACAACAATACAAAATGTTCTCCGTGTTTAAAAATTTCAGAATCCAACCATATGCGCAACATTACCTCCCCCTATGTGGTGAAAGATAAAGATATGTTCATCAGGCTTAATGACAAGGTGAAACCGTGGACGGTTTCCAATCAAGAAGGGGAGGGTGATGAGGACATCACTAGCTCGGATATGACCCTAGCAATTTTATGTATTCATCAACCAAAGGTGCATGCTTTCTATATAAGATTTATACATTATATATTTGAACAACCGTTACTGCACCATGAGTTTTGTGTGTTCTCGTTTGCAGAGATACTTGCTTGGGTGAACGGAAAGAGACCGAGAGCAAGAAACATATGGATGATAAAAGAAGTTGATTGGGGACCAAACCAAGACCTTACCCAAGTCTACTCCTATATTACCACGTCACTTTTTGTCCATAGAAGGCAAGAGATGAAGTTCTGCACGTTTTGGATTTGGATTCGGGCCTCCTGACAGCATCAATTTCAAACGGACCTAGCCGCTGATCTAGAAGGACTTTCAGGGCTCATGAGTACTTGTTGGAAAGCTTATGGAGTCTACTTTCAGATGGTTTTGGTCCCACATCAAAATTCCTCCTGAGCTGTCCGGAATCATCGAAACAAGACACATACCTCTTCCAGTCTGAGTCTGTTTTGGGCCTTGGGCCTTGTAATTGTGTCGTGGGCTAAGCCCAAGGGGTATGCAACCTAGGGATAACCCTAGGACGTCCCAACTCCTATATATATAGTACTCGTCGTTGTTTAAAGGTGGGTTTTGCTTAGATTAATCTGTCCTTGAACAGTTTCGCCGTTTATCGGTTTGTGAGACCCCAACTCGAGAGTATAATCATTCATCTGCAATTGAGTTGCAATCTTTCTTGTTCTTGCTTGTGTTCTTCGATTCGCATGCAGGGATTAGCCTTCGTGGCGAGGTCAACCGGGCAGCGCACGGTTGATAACGAGAGGAGACGTGGTACTGCGATTGCAGGGTTCGGGTCTTGGTGATCAGAAGCCGGATTGTGAGTGTCAAATTTCCACCAAATCGAGAGTTATCTTTGCCTAACAGAAGATCGGGCACCCCGTTGCCATCAAAGCACCTCCCCGTTCTTCTTCGTGCCGCAATCGCCACGTCTCGAGGAGTCTAGGTATGACTCTCGCCATATTGAGTTCTCGACAGTCCTCCTTGCATGGGTTATCTGCCTCTTGACTCTATTTTGTTCTGTTTTTTATCCAAGCAGAAGATAGTCAACCGCTCAGCAAAAATGAACAAGGTCTTGACCCAGCTCGCCCCCCATCTCCAATGATTGGGCCAGCTTCAAGCCACCAAAGCCCTGACTGCCCAGTATATTTGTCCAGCTTTGTTGTTCCCTGACTGCCCAGTTGTGTCCTAACTGTAATCTCGAGTTCTTGACTATTCTGATGTATAGCCCTAGAAGCCAAGTTGAAGGCCTAGTCAAAGGAGAAAAAACAACAGGAACTTGAGCTGAAGAAAGTTGAAAAGGCTAAAACTGAACTGGAGAAGGCCAAAGCCAAAGTAGAGGCCGACTATGATAGTAAGCCTTCCTTCTGACAATAACCTTAACCAATTTTCTTGTTACTCCGACTGCAGTTTTGGCTAACAAGTATACTTGTTAATGAATCTGAGCAGCTTCGAGAGCCAATGCCCAAACACAATTTTAAGCCTTTGCAACTGAGATTAAGGTCGTCAAGGAGTCACAGGAGATTCTTGCCGAATCCATGAAAGGGCTCCTTGACATTATGGATCCTCACCATGTTGGGACCAGCTCCAATGCAGTCTCCCAAGTGCAGGCGTGACTTAGCCAAGCCCTGAGTATCTTGAAAAAGTACTCAGATGAGTGCGTGGCTGTTGGCGTGCCTAGACCCTTGCCATGATCAAGTCGATCTACCCTAGGGTAGACCTTGAGGCCATCGGTGAGGGGTTTGCCGAAGAGACAACACCTGAGGAAGCACTAGAGTTGATTACCCAGGCGGGGCTGACTGCTGAGATGATCACAAAGGACCTGGGAATGTAAGAACAAACCATTATATAGTCGGTCTATATAAAGCTTTTGTGAAGACATGTGCAAATATATGTACAATGCCGCCGAGTTCTTGGTTTTCCTTAGTTATCATTAGCTTTACCCAACTATATGGTCTACACCGAGTTGATTGCTATGAACTTAATAAAAATTGTTCAGAAAGCTATACTCGGGCAAACATAACATAGTCATTGTAAAACTTCATAACTTAGATAAAACAAGCTCGTATGTTGTTGACAAAGCACATATAATACATGGCAGCCCCTGACTCACTACTCGGTTGAAACAAGCGACGTAGTGAGTCAGAGAAAAAACATTATACATATGTATTTGAGAAGATACAAAACTCAGGTATAGAAAGGATGTAGCTATTCTATATTCCATGAGTTGCTAACTAGGGCACCGTCTTCAGTCTTCAGTCGGTAGGCGCCCGGCCGAGTAACCTCAGCGATAATGAACGGCCCTTCCCACAAGGGGGATAGTTTATGCCTGTCTTTGGTGGTTTGTATTTTCCTCCAGACGAGATCCCTGACCAAAAAGGCACGGCCACGGACATTCCAACTGTGATAACGATGCAGTCCTTAAAGATACCTTGCCGACTGGATGATTGTGATGTCCCTAGCTTCCTCCAACTGATCTAGTTGAACCAGTCGGTTTTCGTTGGATTTGTCTTCTGAGTAAGCCCGAACTCACGGAGAACCAAACTCTAACTCAGTTGGTAACACAGCCTCGGCACCATAGACCAGGAAGAAAGGGGATTGCCCTGTTGCCCTACTAACCGTGGTTCTGAGAGACCAGAGAACAGATGGGAGTTCTTGTACCCACCGCCCTGTATATGGTTGTAGTCGGTCAAATATCCTAGCCTTGATACCTTGTAAGACCATGCCATTAGCACGCTCGACCTGCCCATTGCTCCACGGGTGTGCCATAGAAGCATAACAGATCTTGATGCCGAAGTAGTCACAGAAATCTTGAAACACGCTGCCCGTGAACTGAGTACCGTTGTCCGTTATGACGTGGTTAGGAACCCCGAATCGGTATCATATACTCATGATGAAGTCCTTTGCACGTGCCGCTGTTATGGTAGCAACAGGTTTTGCCTCGATCCACATTGTGAATTTATCCACTGCGACGAACAAGTGTGTGAACCCTCCTTGTGCTTTCTTGAAAGGCCCGACCATGTCAAGCCCCTATACTGCAAAGGGCCAAGAGATTGGGATTGTTTGGAGTTCTTGGGCTGGAAGATTTGTTTGTCTTGCATAGAATTGACAACCCTCACATGTGTGAACTATGTCTTTAGCATCTGTTATTGCTGTTGGCCAGAAAAATGCTTGCCTATAGGCCTTTTTGACTAACGTCCTGGATGCGGCATGGTTGCCACATATGCCCGAGTGGATCGATTGCAGAATCTGCTTGCCCTCCTCGGGTGTGACACAGCGCATGACGACTCCGGATGCACTTCTTCGGTACAAGTCTTCTCCGACTACTAGGAAACATTTGCTTTGATGTTTCATTCGTTTGGCTTTGCTGTGATCTTCTGGGAGTTCATCATCCAAGAGGAATTTGAGAATAGGAGTCCGCCAATCATGAGATATGATCAAAACTTCATCTGTTGCCGGGGTAGGTTCAGCCCCCGACTGCTCTGGTACTGGTTTCTTCTTGACTGATGGCTCCAGTAGTTGCTTGACAAAGATCCCAGTTGGGACCACTTCTCTCTTGGATCCCACGTTAGCCAATTCATCTGCAGCATCGTTGTATTGTCATAATATGTGAGTTATCTCTAGCCCGTCGAACTTGTTTTCTAGCTTTCTAACCTCCTAACAGTACGCCGCCATAGTATCATTGAGACATGTCCAGTCTTTTATGACTTGGTTCACCACAAGTTGAGAATCCCCGTGTACAACCAGTCAGTGTATGCCGAGTGATATAGCGATGCGGAGCCCGTGGATGAGTGCCTCGTACTTGGCGACATTGTGGGAAGCCGGAAAGTGGATCTGGAGAACGTACTTGAGTTTTTTGCCAGTGGGTGATGTTAGTACGACGCTGGCCCTAGCACCGCCGATCCGTAAAGAACCATCGAAGTACATCGTCCAGTATTCTAGCTTGTTTGTTGTTGTAGTTGTCTGAACTTCTGTCCACTCGGCCACAAAGTCGGCTAGAGCTTCAGATTTAATTGCTATCCATGGCTGAAAGGTGATGTCAAACACCATCAACTCGAGCGCCTATTTAGTGATTCAGCCCGTGGCCTCGCGGTTGTGTAGTATGTCACCGAGTGGATATGATGTGACCACCGTGACTTGGTGCGACTGGAAATAGTGCACCAGCTTCTGGACAGTGATGAGTAGGCCGTATAGCAGCTTCTAGACCTGAGGGTATCTCATCTTTGAGTCGGCTAGGACCTCGCTGACGAAGTAGACTGGCTATTAAATTTTCTGTATATGACCTGGCTCGGATCGCTTGACCACCAACACCGTGCTGACTACCTGAGTGGTTGCCACCAGATATAACATTAATGGCTCTTGGGGCATAGGTGATGCCTACACTGGTGGTGATGTGAGAAATTTCTTGAAGTCTTCGAGAGCTTGCTGGGCTTCAAGAGTCCATTGAAAATTATCTACTTTCTTTAGTAATTTGAAGAAGGGCATGCCCCATTCGCCTAGTCGGGAAATGAATCGGCTGAGTGCTGCCATGCAGCCTGTTAGCTTCTAGACGTCCTTCTGGCTAGTCAGGGGTGCCATGTTCATGATTGCATTGATTTTCTCTGGATTGGCCTTGATGCCACGATGCGATACGATGAAGCCGAGTAGCTTGCCGGATGGCACATCGAAGGCGCACTTTTCCGGGTTCAACTTCATCTTGAATCTTCAAAGATTTTGGAAGGTTTCCTCCAAGTTGACGATGAGGTCTTGTTTGGACTTTGTCTTGATCACCACGTCATTGACATACGCCTCCACGTTGCGCCCGATCTGAGTGTGCAAACTCCCCTGAATTGCTCGTTGATATGTTACTCTAGCATTTTTCAAACCGAACGGCATGGTGATGTAGTAGTATGCTCCAAATGGCGTGGTGAAAGAAGTCTTCATGTAGTCCTCCTCCTTCAGGCTGATTTGATGGTATCCTGAGTAACAGTCAAGAAAGCTGAGAAGTTCACACCCCGCAGTTGAATCCACCACCTGATCTATTCTGGCTAGATCAAATGGATCTTTGGGGCACGCCTTGTTCAAGTCGGTGTTGTCGACGCACATGCGTCATTTACCGTTCTTCTTCCGGACCAGGACTGGGTTTGCCAGCCAATCCAGGAGGTAGACCTCTTTGATGAACCTGGATACAAGGAGCTTGGTTATCTCCTCCCAAATAGCATCTTTACGGTCCTGTGCGAAGCGCCGTAGCCGCTGCTTGACTGGCTTGGTGTGCGGGTTTACGTTGAGGGAATGCTCAATCACCTCCCTTGGTACCCTAGGCATGTCGGAAGGTTTCCAAGCGAAAATGTCGCTCTTCGCCTGAAGGAAGGTAACGAGCGCGTATTCCTATTTGGGGTCGAGTCGGGTCCCAACTAGAGCAGTCTTGGAGGGGTTGGAAGGGTCCAGGGGGATCTTCTTCGTGTCAGAGTCCACTGAAATTCCCGACTTTGCTGCTTTTTTAGCCAGAACTTGATCGTCCTCGACTTCGGTTGTAGCGGCTTGCCAAATACTGTTGCATCCGACTGCCGCTTCTTGAGATTGAGCCAACTCGCAAATCTCCTTGTCGCACGTGAAGGCTTGCTTGACGTTGCTGCGAAGGGAAAGAACTCCGGCTGGCCCAGGCATCTTGAGCATCATATAGGTATAGTGTGGCACCACCATGAATTTGGCTAGCGCTGGCCGTCCAAGTATGGCGTGGTACGCGGTCTCGAAATCGGCGACCTCGAAGTAGATGTTTTCTGTGTGGAAGTTATCCTGCGTGCCAAAGGTGACCGACAAATTTATCTGTCCGAGGGGTGTTGAAGACAAGCTGGGGATTATCCCGTGAAAGGGCGCAGTACTCGGCCGCAGCTCTAAACGAGGGATCTTCATCTCATCTAGGGTCTTGGTGAACAGGATGTTGAGAGCGCTGCCTCCATCTATGAGAACCTTCTTCAGCTTGATGTTCTTGACGACCGGGTCCAAGATGAGTGGATAGCGTCTTGGGTGTGAAACCTGATCTGGGTGATCTGTGTGATCGAATATGATGGGCGTTTCTGACCAACGTAGATATTAGGGGGTATCTACTGTAGAGACCGAGTTGACATCGCGTGTTGTTAGCTTCTGCTTCCTCTTGGATTCGTATGCAGACGGCCCTCCGAAGATATGGTTAAGCTTAGCCTATGGGTCTTGCTAGTTGCCGGCTGGGCCTGGATCTAGCTTGTCTTTGTCCTTGTCAGCGCCAGATGTTGAAGCCTGCTCGGAGGCAAACTTCTTGAGCATGAAGTAGTCCTTGGCCGCGTGCCTGCCCTTGGGATGAAAGGGGCAGGGCCCGTTCATCACTTTCTGGTATTCGTTGTTCCTTGGGGCTCGCGACCGAGTACGCTCCACGTTGGCCACCACGTTGTCCGACTTCCACTTGGGGCCGCCGGATTTGTTCTACGTTGGCTCATCGTTAGCTTTCTGGTCCTTCTGCCAGGACTCTTTCTTGTCGTCGAGGGCCTAAGCGACCACTTCGTCCGAGTTGGCGTACTTGTTCATCATATCGAAGAGAGCCCTGATAGAGGCTGGAGGTTTCTGAGTGAATTTGGCGATGATCGGTCTTTGACTCCCTTACGGAAGGCGGCAATGATGACCTCGTCCTTGATCATTGGGATCAAGTTGCGCTTCTCAGAGAAGCTTTTGATGAACTTGTGAAGAGACTGATTCTTCCTCTGGTGCAACTGATAAAGATCATGCTCGAAAGATGGCCTCTCGTAAGTCCCTTGGAAATTCACGATGAATCGTTCCTAGAGTTCTCCCTAGGAGCTGATTGACCGCTTTGGGAGTCTTGTGAGCCATGTCCTCACTGAGTCGGCAAGGGCGACCGGGAGGTAGTTAGCCATGGCCTTGTGATCGCCTTCGGCTACTCAGATTGCCAAAGTGTAGACCGTGAGCCAGGACTTGGGATTGGTCTTGCCGTCGTATTTTTCAATGCCTGTAGGCTTGAAGCCCGATGGCCAGTCGACTTGTTGTAGCTCCTCAGTGAAGGCAGGTACGCCTTCATCTGCATGAGGGCTCCGGCCTAGATTATGGTGGTTAAACCGCTCGTGGTGGAGGCCAAAGCGCTTGTTCTTGTCCTCTAGTCGGTGGCGCTCGTCGTCTTCGCGTTCATGGCACCGTGCGTTGATGTCCTGGTGGAGGTCGCATCGCAGATGGCTTTGGAGATCTTGGTTGTCGTGACGGTTGTACTGGGGACACCACCGATTGTTGTTGTTAGGGTTGCCAAGAGACATTTGTCATGAATCCGCTTGTGGCTGACTAGAGCCAGCCGCCCGGCGTCACACTGATGCGGACGAGACCGCCGTTGGAGAACCCAACCGGTTGGTCGGTATAAGGGTGTCACCCGACTACTGGTGCTGCTGACATGCAATTGCGGTAATCATGGCTTTGATCCTCGCGATAGTCGGGGTGGCCTAGTGATCAGGCCCAAACTGGAGTGTATCCAGTAGGGTTGCAGCAGCCACAACGTTCTGTTGAGGCGTGACGAAGACGTCGTGGTCGCCGACTCTGGTTTGGAGGATTTGTTGCTGAGCGGTTCGCCCAACCCTACGTAGCTTGTCGTTGCGAGCGTCGCGCTTGGCCTCCTATTGTCATATTCGGCGAGCCTCCTCCTCTTGTTGCTCGCGTCATTGGCATGCCTCTTGAGTGGCAGTGGAGCCTTTGGATGCCATGAAAACTTCACGGGGCAGGAAAAAGCTTGCCAAACTGCAGTCCAAACTGTTGTTCAAACTGCTGTCTGACTTGGAGTCAGAATCGAAGTAGTTGATTGGTGTAATCACGACTCCGATCTCCCTAGATCCAATCTCGAGCTGCTCTGGGCCACGTCTGAATTGAACCATAGGGGATCAGGTTTGCCGCGTGGGATGTAGATTGTAGATATCTGCAGCATTGCTGAGTCTACATGGGAGATTGACGATCTCCTCCCTTCCATTCCCGATCTCGGCCGGCTCGAGGCTGAGTTCGAGTGGAACGTCGAAGGGAAGAGTTGTCCCGAGACCCGGACATGTAGAAGATTGCCGTAGCAATTCGACGAGGGTTGCTGCAGCGTTGTGTGGGCCGACCGGCACAGAGTCGGCTAATTCCTCGGCAGATCGAATCAAGTCCGAGTTAGCCAGGGCGAGGTTGCCGAACTTGTCGGCGACGAAGTCAAGGCTTCCAGACGTGATCGTGTCTTAGGGGGAGAATTTGGTGCCGTCAACTCCAGTTGTCGAATCCATCGAGCTTGTAGAGGTTGATCTCGACGAAGCCCCTACCTGGCGTGCCAACTGTCGATGTTTTACACCAGCAATATGAATATAGGGCTACTCGTCGGATTGAAACTCGGTGGACTGCAAAGGAACACAAAGAGTTTATACTGGTTCAGGCCCTCGATGTGAGGTAATACCCTACGTCCAATTGTGGAGTATTTCCTTTGAGGATGTATGATGGTGATTCTGATGAACCTGATGATTCTCTGCCCTCAGGGGGCGCCCTACCTCCCCTTATATACTGGGGGACAAATGTATTCATCAACCAAAGGTGCATGCTTTCTACGTAAGATTTACGCATTATATATTTGAACAGCCGTTACTGCACCACGAGTTTTGTGTGTTCCTGTTTGCAGAGATACTTGCTTGGGTGAAGGGAAAGAGACCGAGCGTAAGGAACGCATGGATGATCAAAGAAGTTGATTGCGGACCAAACCAAGACCTTACCCAAGTCTACTTCTACATCACCACGTCACTTTTTGGTCCATAGAAAGCAAGAGATGAAGTTCTGCATATTTTGGATTCAGATTCGGGCCTCCTTACAGCATCAACTTCAAACGGACCTAGCCACTGATCCAGAAGGACTCTCGGGGCCCATGAGTACTTGTTGGAAAGCTTATGGAGTCTATATTCAGATGGTTTTGGTTCCACATCAATTCCTCCTGAGCTCTCCGAAAGCATCAAAACAAGACACGTACATCTTCCAGTCCGAGTCTGTTTTGGACCTTGGGCCTTGTAATTGTGTCGTGGGTTAAACCCATGAGGAGTGCGCCCCTCACAGGGCAAACCCTCACCCTAGGACGTCCTAACTCATATATATTCAGTAGCCGCCACCGTTTAGAGTGGGTTTTGCTTAGATTAATCTGTCTTTGAACAGTTTCGCCGTTTATCAGTTTGTGAGACCTCAACTTCGAGAGTATAATCATTCATCTGCAAGTTGAGTTGCAATATTCCTTATTCTTGCTTGTGTTCTTCGATTTGCATGCAGGAATTAGCCTTCGTGGTGAGGTCAACCGGGCAATGCACGGTTGAGAACGAGAGGAGTCGTGGTGCTGCGATTGCAGGGTTCGGGTCTTGGTGATCAGAAGCCAGATCGTGAGTGTCAATTCTCCACCAAATCGAGAGTTATCCTTACTGAACGGAAGATCGGGCACCCCGTTGCCATCAAGTGGTATCAGAGTGAAGGTTGCCCGTTAGGTATCTTTCTGTTCCGTCCTATTTTCAATCTTTGTTTCCTATACCTAGAGTCCGAAAAAGCCACAAAAACAAAGTTGGTAGTCGTAGGTTTTTCCCTGTCCTACAACCATGTTTAGTCTTTTGCATAATTCTGTTTCAAAATCCATAGTGTTGAGTTTGTGTCCTAGGTCGAGTTTGGTTGCTGGCTTAGATTGTGTTTGAGTCTAGTTCGTGATCCATCCGCTGCACGCCCACAAACCCTACATCTCCATCCACTTGATCCCGAATTAACCTCCACCAAAACACTGATATGGAGGACCTTCCTTGAAACAGCCATAAATTTCGCATACGGACTCAGAATCAGTCAAATAAATAGTCTACGGACATCTACAAAAAAAATTCCCATCCACTACTTCCCACTTCCTTGGGTTGGCCGAAATCAGTTTTTCAAAATTAAGGCCGGAAAATTTGGTATCCGCACTTCAAAGTTCTAGCACGCTTTTTAAAGCATGCTTGTGTATTTCTACAGGCTACACCTTATATCAGACTGAGCTGCCACCTTCCTGAGGTTGTTGTTCCTGTGCTCCTAGTTGAGAAAAAAATATTAGAAAAATAAAAGAAAAATAAAAAAAAGGTGTGAACGAAGAAAAAAAAGAGAAAAAAGAAAAGGAGAGGAGCACATAGGACACACCAGGGAGCTAGCTGTGTGCTGTTGTGCGCTGTGTTTTTTGCTTTGTCCTTATTTCCTTGCTGCTGTCCTTTCATACTTGCTTGTCTCCCTTGTTTTATCACATCTGGTTTCAAACGCGTTTAGGCCAGCAACTAGGACAAGTGCTTTGGATATTTATTTAGCATTACTATCTGTTATTGAATTGTGTGCTACTAACATATTTTGGCCTCCCAAGCTCCACATATATACTTCTGGTCAGCACGGTCTCGACCCTTGCAATCGTTGGATCATGCCCTCAAGGTATCACAAACCAGCCACCGGTTGTACCATCCTTTGCTCGCTAGTCTCAGAACCTTGTAAGAGCTCGGTAAGGTGCTTCCACTTGCGAGTGTCCACTACCTAGTAGTTGATAGGGATAACAGTTTTGTGTTGTTTTCTGTTTTCTACTAACAGTGGCAGGAATGTGATGACATAGCATGAACTCTATACAATAAGACCTTTAGGCGATAGCTAAGAGCACGAAAGGTCTCCTTAGTGAATATGAACAATTGAGATGACATCAGCAGCCAACTACTGTTTCTTCTTGTCTTCCACTAACTATGACAATTCACACCAAGGATGAAAAGGAGATGAAGAATTTGGATGAGAGCTCTACCATAGCTGCGACATCACCTTCGACAAGTGAAGGTAAGACTGTGTCATCTCCCCCTTCGTATAATGGAGTTGGTGCTGAAGCATACATGAGTTGGGAAGTTGCGATTGATAAAATTTTTTCTCATCGTCATATGTGTGATAAACGAAAGATTAACAACGCTGCTAGTGTCTTGACTTCTCATGCTTTAATATGGCGGCAAGATTTAATAACATCTTCACATGATAGATTGCCTCAAACTTGGAACGATATGAAAATGCTTATGTGAGAGAAATTTGTTTCTCCATCTCAGAATTTTGCTTACAAAAATAAAGTGTGTCATTTAGAGAAGCAACCCCTTGTTGTCCTTTCTTCTGTGACTAACCTTTTGCAGGATAATGAGAGTACTTTGGTACAACGAGTGCTAAGTTTTCAAATGGAGAAAGCGGAGCAAAATCAATGCCACAATTTGTTCCAATCAAGGTTTTTGGTTATGAATCGAGCATGCCGTGTTATTATTGATAGCGAGAGCTGTAGCAACTTGGCAAGTTCAGATATGGTTGAGAAGCTTAGATTGCCAATGCAACCACATCCTCGGCCTTATTACATCTAGTGGTTCAATTCTTGCGGTAAGTTGAAGGTAAGTAAAATTGTGAAAATGGAGTTTTCAGTAGGCAATTATCATAATAGTGCCATATTCGATGTTGTTCCAATGCAAGCATGTTCTCTACTTTTGGGTAGACCTTGGGAGTATGACAGAGATGTTGTGCACCATGGTAGAACTAGCACGTACACTTTCACACATAATGGTAAGAAATTTAAGTTGCTACCTATGTCCCCTACTGAAATTTTGAAAGATGATCTTGAGAGGGAAAAGATTAAAAACTATGAGGTTTTCAGAAATAAATGTAATAATACTAATGTTTTGATGCCTTCACCTAAACCTGAGTTATTGCAAATGAACATATTGCATTGGGCACTGATATTTTGCAGGTATCTGAGAAGAGCCAAGGTAATGAGGAAAAGAAGAGAGACATAGAGAAAGAAGATCCACCTGTTGTTCCATGCATGTTTTAAGATGTTTTAATTAAGAGTGCACCTATAGTTTTTGAAAATGAGAACAAAGGTAACAGAAATAGTGCTACATTCATTCAAGGTATGGACAATTCTGATGTGCTATATATGTCCACTAATCATGTTAGTTTAGAGCAATCACCAGTGGAATCGTGTGTTAAATTACCTTTGTCACACGATGATTTGGTTCCTATTTCTTGTGATAAAGAAGAGTTGTGCAATGCTTCACTTATATCCTTGCCACAACTAGTGAATGAACATGTTAGTAATGTTGTTGAACCACCATGTGCTGATTTTAGACATGTTGTTCACATTGCTCGCAAGAATGAAGAGTTTAAATTACTATCTTCTTTAAATACTTGGGGCTATATTCAATTTGATGATCTTTGTCCACTCAATTGTTTAGAGAAGAAATTATTTGCTAGATCTGATTTGCCATGTCCTTCTCATGTGATTTTTCATGTTATTGGTAATTATAATAATAAAGGAGAATATAATGTGCGTAGAGTATACATTTGTTCGAATTTTAATATACCACCTTTTCATAATGACATGTCTTGTCTAGGGGACCCCATGAGTATAAATAATTCTCTATCTAGTTCCTCTAGTTGTTTAAATGAGTTGCAGGTTGGTTTACAAGAAGGGGAGTGTTGTGAGCTGCACGACACTACAAAGTGTTCTCCGTGTTTAAAAATTTCAGAATCCAACCATATGCACAACACTACCTCACCCTATGTTGTGAAAGATAAATACATGTTCATCAGGCTTAATGACAAGGTGAAACCGCGAACGGTTTCCAATCAAGAAGGGAAGGATGATGAGGACATCACTAGCTCGGATATGACCCTAGCTACCTTATCTATTCATCAACCAAAGGTGCATGCTTTCTACGTAAGATTGACGCGTTATATATTTGAACAGCCGTTACTGTACCATGAGTTTTGTGTGTTCTTTTTTGCAGAGATACTTGCTTGGGTGAAGGGAAAGAGACCGAGTGCAAGGAACGCATGGATGATCAAAGAAGTTGATTGGGGACCAAACCAAGACCTTACCCAAGTCTACTTCTACATCACCACGTCACTTTTTGGTCCATAGAAAGCAAGAGATGAAGTTTTGCATGTTTTGGATTTGGATTCAGGCCTCCTGACAGCATCAACTTCAAATGGACCTAGCCGCTGATCCAGAAGGACTCTCGGGACCCATGAGTACTTGTTGGAAAGCTTATGGAGTCTACTTTCAGATGGTTTTGGTCCCATATCAAATTCCTCCTAAGCTGTCCAAAATCGTCAAAACAAGACACGTACCTCTTCCAGTCCGAGTCTGTTTTGGACCTTGCGCCTTCTAATTGTGTCGTGGGCTAAACCCATGAGGAGTGCGCCCCTCATAGGGCAAACCCTCACCCTAGGACGTCCTAACTCATATATATTCAGCAGCCACCACCGTTTAGAGTGGGTTTTGCTTAGATTAATCTGTCTTTGAACAGTTTCGCCGTTTATCGGTTTGTGAGACCCCAACTTTAAGAGTATAATCATTTATCTGCAAGTTGAGTTGCAATCTTCCTTGTTCTTGCTTGTGTTCTTCGATTCACATGCAGGGATTAGCCTTCGTGGTGAGGTCAACCGGGCAGTGCACGGTTGATAATGAGAGGAGTCATGGTGTTGCGATTGCAGGGTTCGGGTCTTGGTGATCAGAAGCCGGATCGTGAGTGTCAATTCTCCACCAAATCGAGAGTTATCCTTACCTAACGGAAGATCGGGCACCCTGTTGCCATCACTTTCGGACGTGATCGTGTCTCTGGGGGAGAATTTGGTGCCGTCGACTCAAGTTGTCGAATCCATCGAGCTTGTAGAGGTTGATCTCGACGAAGCCCCTACCTGGCGCGCCAACTGTCGATGTTTTACACCAGCAATATGAATATAGGGCTACTCGTTAGATCGAAACTCGGTGGACTGCAAAGGAACACAAAGAGTTTATACTGGTTCAGGCCCTCAATGTGAGGTAATACCCTATGTCTAGTTGTGGTGTATTTCCTTTGAGGATGTATGATGGTGATTGTGATGAACCTGATGATTCTCTGACCTTAGGGGGCGCCCTGCCTCCCCTTATATACTGGGGGACAAGGTTACAAAGGAGGAGTCCTAGTCAGATTACGACCAAGGGATCTCCTTCTAGAGATATAATGTGCCCGACTAGGACTGTGTTTTCCTTATCGTACAAGGTTAAGTCTGCCGAGTTCTATCATATCCCTAATTACAAGACTAGGCCCATCCTCTGTCCGAGTGGCCCATATGCTTGTCGTGAGGTTCCCGGGGCCCATGTCCTCCACAGGTTTTATCGCCGCAGTCGGAGTCGGAGCCCTCACAGGACGACGGAGTACCGGCGTTCACCCACGAGCTACAACAAGTCGACTGGCCATCTAGCTTCAAGCCGACTGGAATTTAAAAATACGATGGAAAGACCAATCCCAAGTCTTGGCTCACAGTTTACACTCTGGTGATCCGTGCAGTCGGACGCGACCACGAAGCCATGGCTAACTACCTCCTAGTCGCCCTGGCCGACTCGGCGAGGACATGGCTAACAGAACTTCCTAGGCGGTCTATTGGCTCCTGGGGAGAACTCTGAGAACGCTTCATTGCAAATTTTCAAAGAACATATGAGAGGCCTTCTTCTGAGTACGACTTATATCAATGCCATCAAAAGAAGAATGAGTCTCTACACTATTTCATCAAGAGGTTTTCTAAGAAGAGGAACTCGATCCCAAAGATTAAGGATGAGGTCGTCATCGCCGCCTTCCGCAAGGGAGTTAAGGACACCCCGTTCATCGCCAAGTTCACTCGGAAGCCTCCAAGTTCTGTCAAGGCTCTATTCGACATGGCCAACAAATATGCCGACTCGGCCGACGCTGTTGCCGAGGCCTTGGAAGACAAGAAGGAGCCCCAACAGAAGGAGAAGAAAGACACGAACGACACAGCCTCGACTCAGTCTGGCAACCGCAAGTGCAAGTCGGACAACGACATGGCAGCTGTGGAGCGCAGTCGGCCACGAACCTCAAGGACAGACAACTACCAAAAAGTCATGAACGGGCCATGCCCTTTCCACCCAAAGGGGAAGCACGTGGCTAAGAACTACTTCATGCTCAAGAAGTTCGCTTCGGAGCAACCATCAATATCTAGCGATGCAAAAAACAAGGACAAGCCAGATTCGGGCCCAGCCAATGACTACCAAGATCCCCAGGCTGAGCTCAATCACATTTTCGGAGGGCCGTCTGCATATGAGTCCAAGAGAAAATAGAATCTAACAGCCCTAGAAGTCAACTTAGTCTCAACAGACGCCCCCCAATACTTGCAGTAGTCAGAGACGGCAATCACATTTGACCACGCAGATCACCCCGACCGAGTCACGCATCCAGGACGTTATCCACTCGTTCTGGATCTGGTCATTAGGAGTATCAAGCTGAGGAAGGTTCTCATCGATGAAGGAAGCGCTCTCAACATGTTGTTCACCAAAATGCTCGACGAGATGAAGATCCCTCGATCCGAGCTACGGCCAAGTACTGCTCCCTTCCACGGGGTAATCCCCAGCCTCTCTTCCACACCACTCGAACAGATCACTCTGCCAGTTACTTTTGGCACGCGGGAGAATTTCCGTACTGAGAACATCTTTGAGGTTGCCAACTTCGAGACCACGTATCATGCCATACTCGGACGACTAGCACTAGCCAAGTTCATGGCGGCGCCCCATTACACATACATGGTGCTCAAGATGCCAGGACCAGCAGGAGTACTTTCCTTGTACAGTGATGTTAAGCAAGCCTTCACCTGCGACAAGGAGAGCTACGAGTTGGCCCAGTCTCAAGAGGCAGCAATCGGACGAAACAATATCCGACTAGCTGCAACACCCGCAATTGAGGACGATCAAGTTCCGACAAGGAAAGCAGCAAAGTCAGGAATTTTGACGGATTTAGAGACGAAGAAGACCCCCCTAGACCCTTCCGATCCCACCAAGACTGCGCTTGTCTGGACCGGACTTGACCCCAAATAGGAAGACACGCTCGTCACCTTTCTCCAGGCGAACAGGGATATGTTTGCTTGGAAACCTTCTGACATGCCTGGCATACCAAGGGAGGTGATCGAGCATTCCCTCAACGTCAAGGCGGACGCCAAACCTGTGGCGCTTTGCACAAGACCACAAAGATGCTATTCGGGAGGAGATCACCAAGCTCCTCGCAGCCGGGTTCCTCAAAGAGGTCTATCACCCAGATTGGATGGCAAACCTAGTTCTGGTCCGAAAGAAGAATGGTAAATGGCGCATGTGCATCGACTATACCGACTTAAACAAGGCATGCCCCAAGGATCCATTTGGTCTACCCAGGATAGATCAGGTGGTCAACTCCACGGCGGGGTGTGAGTTGCTCAATTTTCTTGACTGTTACTCGGGATATCATCAAATCAACATAAAGGAGGAGGACTATCTAAAGACTTCTTTTATCACGCCATTCAGTGCATACTGCTATGTCACTATGCCGTTTGGATTAAAAAACGTTGGCGCAACGTATCAACGTGCTATCCAATGGTGTCATCACACTCAACTCGGGTGCAATGTGGAGGCATATGTCGATGATGTGGTAATCAAGACCAAAGTCAAGGAAGACCTCATCGGCGACTTAGAAGAAACTTTTCAAGATTAAGTTGAACCCGGAGAAGTGCATCTTCGGAGTACCTTAGGGAAAATTACTCGGCTTCATCATATCACAGCGAGGTGTCAAGGCTAATCTAGAGAAAGTCAACGCTATCATGAACATGGCACCCCCAACTAGTTAGAAGGACGTACAGAAGCTAACTGGATACATGGCCGCACTCAGTCGATTCATTTCCCGATTTGGCGAATGGGGCATGCCCTTTTTCAAATTACTGCAGAAAGTCGATAATTTCCAATGAACGCTAGAAGCCCAGCAAGCCTTTGAAGACTTCAAGAAGTTCCTCACATCACCACCCGTGTTGGCATCACCTATGCCCCAAGAGCCACTCATGATGTATTTGGCGGCAACCTCTCTGGTAGTCAGCACGGTGTTGGTCGTAGAGCAGGCAAAGCCTGGGCACATACAAAAAGTACAGAGGTCAGTCTACTTCGTCAGTGAAATCCTAGCCAACTCCAATATAAGATATCCCCAAGTCCAGAAGCTGCTCTATGGCTTAGTCATAACTGTTCGAAAGTTGGTGCACTATTTCCAGTCACATCAAGTCACAATTGTCACATCATATCCACTCGGGGATGTCTTGCACAATCGCGAGGCCACTAGCAGAATCGCTAAATGCGTGCTTGAGCTGATGGCGTTTGACATTGTCTTTCAACCTCAGATGGTAATCAAGTCACAAGAACTTGCCGACTTCGTGGCCGAGTGGACAGAAGTTCAGACGGCCATACCAATGGTCAAGCTTGAATACTGGACGATGTACTTCGACGGTTCTCTGCGGATTGACGAAGCAGGGGCTAGCGTCGTCCTGACATCACCCACCGGAGAAAAATTAAAATACATCCTTTAGATACACTTTCCAGCATCCCACAACGTCGCTAAGTACGAGGCACTCACCCACGGGCTCCGCATCGCCATATCACTTGGTATTCGCCAACTGGTAGTGCGCGGGGAATCCCAACTCGTGGTGAACCAGGTCATGAAAGGCTGGACTTGTCTGAACGACAAAATGGCAGCTTACTGTTAGGAGGTACGTAAGCTGGAAAACAAGCTTGATGGGCTAGAGATTACACATGTGCTGCGCCAATATAACGAAGCTACAGATGAGTTAGCCAACATGCGATCCAAACGAGAAGTTGTCCTGACTGGAATCTTTGTCGAGAAACTATTGGAGCCATCAGTCAAGAAAAAATCAGTACTTGAGCAGTTGGGGGCTGAACCTACCCTGGTAACAAATGAAGTACTAATCATCTCTCAAGATTGGTGGACTCCAATCATCAGGCTCCTCCTAGAAGACGAGCTCCTAGAAGATCGCAATGAGGTTGAGCGGATCAAACGTCGAAGCAAAAGTTTCCTTGTATTCGGTGAAGACCTTTATCATAGAAGCGCATACGAAGTCCTCATGTGCTGTGTCACACCTAAGGAGGGCAAGCAGATACTGTAGTCCATCCACTTGGGCATTTGTGGCAACCACGCTACATCAAGGATGTTAGTCAGAAATGCTTACAGACAATGTTTTTTCTGGCCGACTATGGTTATAAACGCTAAAGACATAGTTCGGACATGTGAGGGATGCTAGTTCTTCATGCAGCAAACACTTCTTCCAGCTCAAGAACTATAAACAATTCCAATCTCTTGGCCGTTTGCAGTTTGGGGGCCCGACATGGTCGAGCCGTTCAAAAGAGTGCCAGGGGGTTCACACACTTGTTCGTCGCAGTGGACAAATTCACAAAGTGGATCGAGGCAAAACCCGTTGCTACCATAACAGTGGCAAGGGCAAAGGACTTCATCATGAGTATTATATATCGATTTGGAGTTCCCAACCACATTATAACGGATAACGGCACTCAGTTCACTGGCGGCATTTTTCAAGATTTTTTGTGATGACTTCGGCATCAAGATCTATTATTGTCGATGTTTTGTATTGGCAATAATAATATGGGGCTACTTGTGAGACCTAAACTTGATGGATTGCAAAGGAATGCAAAACAATTTATACTGGTTCAGGCCCTCGAGATGTGGTAATACCCTACGTCCAGCTGTGGTGTATTGCCTTTGAGGTTTTTCTCATGAGATTTGTGCTATGCCCTCAGGGGGCGCCCTGCCTCCCCTTATATACCAGGGGACAGGGTTAGAGAGTAGGAATCTTAGTCGGACTCCGACCAAGGGATTTCCTTCTAGGAATACAACATACTTGACTAGGACTATATCCTTTCCTTGTCATACAAGGTTATGTATGCCAAGTCCTATCGTATCCCTAATTACAAGGTTAGGCCCATCCTCTGTTCGAGTGGCCCAAATGCTTCTCATGACGTACCCAGGGCCTATGGCCTCCACAGCAGCCCTTGAGACCTTCATAGTTGAGTCACAGCTGATGCGAGTGCTCATCCTCCATGGTGAAGAATTCCCAAGTGTATTGCTCCCAAGTACTCTTTGTCCGAGTGCATCTTCTCTTGAGTCCTACTTCATATCAGCTAGCAACAAGGCTATGAAGGGCTTCATAGAAAAATATAAATAGTGTGCACCGAATAGGCACACCTATTAGGTGTAGCCCCTGACTTTGTGCTTAATTGTGAAACAATTAAACATAAAGTCAAAGATCTTTAATCTTGTAGTCTTTTCCGAATAGTATACTACACGGTATGTAAACTCTTCAGCATCATGTCAGCTGGTATAATTTTTGCTCATGGCAATTGGTAGCTAAGCATGTAAGCCGAGTACCACTTCTTTGATTTTAACCCAATATGTGGTTAGGTGTGCTCGAGAGATACCTGCATCCCCAATTTAAAGGGAGATCAGCTATTGATCCTTATAAGGATGTATCCTCAATACCTGGTAAATAAAACAGATACCTGAACACATGTGTCCAGCAATTAGGCTTTCATGAAGCATAACTGATTATTTAATCGGTTTCTGTAAATAGCACCTACACTGTGATTCTAACATAGCTAGTAGTTGGCTCTATAGAGCATGCCATTTAGAAACTTGTCGATGCTTTGCACCGGCAATAAAACTATAGGGCTACTCGGCGAAGGTGAATTCGGTGGACTGCAGAGGAACACAGAGGAGATTTATACTGGTTCAGGCCCTCGATGTGAGGTAATACCCTACGTCCAGTTGAGGTGTTATTCCTCTGAGGTGGTTCGTGATCAATGATCTTCCGTGCCCTCATGGGGCGCCCTGCCTCCCTTTATATACTAGGGGACAGGGGTACATGATAAGGATCCCAGCCGGATACGGCCAAGGGATTTCCTTCTTAGAGATAGAAACCTATCCGACTAAGACTGTTATTCCTTATTGTACAAGGTAAAGTCTGCCAGGTGCTATCTTATCTCTAATTACATGATTCGGCCCATCCTCTATTCGAGTGGCCCATATGCTGGTAATGAGGTACCCGGGGCCCATGGCCTCCACAGTAGCCCCTGAGACCTTCATAGTTGAGTCACAGCTGATGCCGAGTGCTCGTCCTCCACGGTGAAGATTGCCCGAGTGCGATGCTCCCGAGTACTCTTTGCCCGAGTAAGTCTTCTTCCCGAGTCCTGCTTCATGTCAGCTGGCAACGAGGCTATGAAGGGCTTCATGGAGATATATGAATAGTGTGCGCCGAATAGGCGTACCTATTAGGTGTAGCCCCTGACTTTGTGCTTAATTGTGAAGACAATTAAACATAAAGTCAAAAGATCTTTAACCTGGAAGTCTTTCCCGAGTAGATTACTACTGGTATATGAGACTCTTCGGTATCATGTCAACCGGAATAAACTTTATAGTCTTGCCGAGTAGGGAACTACTTGTATGTAGGACTCTTCGACTTCATGTCAGTCGGAATATGTGTTTATAGTCTTGCCGAGTAGGATGCTACTCGTATATAGGACTCTTCAGCGTCATGTCAGCTGGAAAGGGGGGTTTATAGTCTTTTCCGAGTGGCATCCCACTCAGAAGTTAGACTCCTCCGCATCATGTCAGCGGGAAAAGACATTTATAGTCTCTCCCGAGTAGTGCACTACTCGAAAGTTAGACTCTTCAGCGTCATGTCGGCTGGAAAAGACATTTATAGTCTCTCCCGAGTAGTGCACTACTCGAAAGTTAGACTCTTCAGCGTCATGTCGGCTGGAATAACATTGCTCATGGCAACTGATGGCCATGCATGTAGGCCGAGTACCACTGCATGAAAATAAATCCACTGCGTGGTCAGGTGTACCTGAGAGAGATACCTGCATCCCCAATTTTAATGAAGACCAGCTTGTCATCCTTATAAGGATATATCCTCGAGACCTGGTAGATAAAACAGATACCCAAACATATATGTTTAGCAATAAGGCTCTCATGAAGCATATCTGTTTACCTCATCGGCTCCTGTTAGTAGCACCAGCGCTATAATTTCAACTCAGCCTGCGGGTGGCCCACATGGAGCATGCTACTGTAGGAACTCATATCTTGGTGGCCCAGTAATGATTGTGTAGGCCCAAGCCCATCTAGTCGGCATCGGCTCTATAAAAGCGGGGAGAGAGAAAAACATTCCTTCATCTTCCCCAAATCATCCAATCGCTTCGTCTTCCACCTTCGCGCCCAACTTTTTGCTTCCTGCCCGGCTAGGGTTAGCTACTGCTGTTCCCCACCCGAACTCGGGTGATTCCAATCGTCTTCGTTTGTTCCAAGCCCCCGATTTGTTTTTCCCCAAATCTTGTCGCTTCCAGCCATGCCGAAAGCTTCGGATCTTGCGGGTGCGCCAGAGAATGCTTGGCCGATCTCAGATTGCGGCTCGGTGAAGCTGAAGCTGTTGGAGAGCCAACTGAAGTTGCCCAGCCAAGAGGTGATTCGTTGGCGGCTGGCTAAAGGTGAGTCGGTCCCAAATCCCCAACCTGGTGAAATAGTAGTTTTCGCCTCTTTTTTCAATCAGGGCTTGTGCCTTCCATCTTCCGATTTCTTCCGCCGTGTCCTTGACTTCTACGGGCTGGAGTTGGTGCATTTGAACCCCAACTCGATTCTTCAGATCTCAATATTTGTTACTCTCTGTGAGTGTTTCTTGGGTGTTGAACCCCATTTTATCCTCTTCCGACATCTGTTCCACATCAAACCCCAACCCTCCAAGAATAATATTAGTGTGATTGGGGGGGCTGGTCTCCAGCTCAGGAGCGATGGGAAGAAGATATATCTTGATCTTCCCTTGAAATCTTCTCTGAAAGGCTGGCACAAGGAATGGTTCTATTGCGTAGATCTGGCTCCCTCCTTGCGCCCATTTACCGGCTTGCCGCCCGTGGTTTCACCAAATTGGTTAGCAGAGCTATTCTTTGAGGAGATGGGCCAGGCACATCAATTGTTGGTGAAGTTAGATGACCTCAAAAAGGCTGGCCTGACAGGACCTTGGTTGGCTCGTCGCTTCCTGACTCGGCGCATCCAGCCGTTGAAGCTGAGGAGTGCATTTGGCTGGGCCTTTAAAGGCAAAAATGATCCTGACCGAGAAAGCAACAAGTCGGCCAGCAAGGACGTAGTGACCGAGACCCTATTCGGTTACTTCTCCGAAGGGGTGGTCGCGACCGAGGATGATAACCGCCGGGTCGCGGCCTATAGCTTCATTCGGCCCCGAACCAAGGTAACCTTTAATCTTCTTCTGTGATGAATGCCTGTGGAACTATGATTGTTCAGCACTGCGTGATGTATTTTGTTGACTCATTTGTAGTGGCACGAAGAGTTGGATGAAGACTCCCGCCCATTGTCGACCGTTGCATCAAAGAAAAGGCCAAGGAGCCCCTCTGCTACCCAGCCTGACTCCAAGAGAGCGGGGAAGAAGCCGATTTTGTATCAGGGCGAGAGGGCCATGACGCCGCGCACCGTGGCTGGAAGCCTGAAGATAAAGGACACCGTCGCCGTGGTGCCCAGGCGATCAAGTCCCAGGTTGAGACCTGTGGGGTCGAGCCCAACATTGCCGAGTCCGGCAACAGCTCCGCCGAGGGGCCAGCCAGAGCAGACACCGCCATGGACGGGGGCGCCCGAGCCAGCCGCACCGGAACCGGGGCCGACCCGAGCAGATATGTCGCCACCGACTATGGCGCCGACTAATTCGACGGCCGGGCTGACGTCCGGAGATAGCGCTCCGCCAGGACCCGGGTCGCCTGGCAGGAAACTGAAGTTCTCCAAGAGGTATGTTGCTCCGGATCTTCTGGAATCCTTGCGCGTTGCTGTAGTGTTTTGATGTCTTTTTTCGTCATGCAGGAAGCGGGCCGATATCGATCTCAAGGAGACCGATCTGACCGCTCCTCTTGAAGAGCCTGCTCCAACCGAGCCGGCGGCCGCAAACACACCCGCTGAGCCGGTGGCCAGCCTAGTCGTGGAGACTGAGGTGGTCCCGACTGCAGGGTCGCCGCAGCCACCCGACCCAGAGGCAGCTGCTGAGGTTGAGACCCCAGCCCCTGAAGCGTCAACTGTCATGGAGGCCGCTATCGGAGCCCCCGAGCCAGTCCCCGAGGCCACGGGGGATGGCAGCGTGGGAGCCAGGACCCCATCGTCGTCATTGTCGCCACCGCCAGAGATCCCGAAACTGCCTCGGATTGAAGCTCCCCCGCATAGGATGCCCTGAACGTTCACCTGGACAGCGCCTGATAGGACCGTGAAGAGCTTCAGGTTTGATGAAGTCGTCGCGAGAAGGGAACGCGAAAGCTTGCTTTGCGCTGCTATCTGCGGGTCCCAGGGAGTCGGGGTATGATTCTTGTGGCAGAGTCGTGGTGATCTTCTCGTTTGGACGTCTGACTCCATCCTTGCTTTGTTTTTTACCCTGAGCAGAAGCTTGTCCACCGTAATGAGGCGATGACAGAGATCCTGGTTGAAATGGCTCCCCACCTCGCAGAGTTGGAACAGCTTCGGGCATTGAAGGCCAAGATGGAGGAGCATCATGCGGGGAGGGAAGCCTGGCTGAAGAGTGGCGCCGACCAGCTCAGGGAGGAGACTTGGGCCCTAGCCAGAAAGATCAGAGGTAAACTCCCCGAATGCACCTTCCCGACTGAACCATCGACGTATTCATCTGGCTACGTTGTTCCTGGCTGCCCGGTTATGTCATGACTGCACGGTTGAGCTCTTGGCTAATCTGTTGTGTAGCCCTCGAAGCAGAGTTGAAGACCCGAACAGAGAGGGAATCGTAGCTGAAGGAGGCCGAAGAAGCCAGGGCCGAGCTTGAGAAGGTCGAGGCCGACCTGACAAAGGCCAACGCCGAGCTTGATCGGGAGAAGGCCGAGCTGAAAGAGGCCATCATCAAGCTCGGTAAGGAAAAAGCTAAACTGGAGAAGACCGTGGCCGGGTGGGAGGCCGACTACGAAAGTAAGTCCTCAACCTGACCGTGATCTTAGCCAATTCATTAGTCATTCCGTCTATAGCCAAGTCTGACAAGTTTACTTGCTGGCGGACCTGGGAAGACATGAGAGCCAATGTCCAGGCCCAGTATCGGTTTTACACAGAGGAGATAAGAGTGATCAGGGAGTCACGGGAAGCCCTTGTCGGGTCCATGAAAGGGCTCCTTGACCTAATAGATCCCAGCCCTGTGGGAACCAGTTGCAGCAGGATCCCCCAAATAGAGGCGCGTCTTGAGAATGCACCGAGTGCCTTGAAGAAGTACTCGGATGAGCATGTTGTTGCCGGCGTGGCCCAAACCATGGCGATGACCAAATCCATCTACCCGAGGGCAGACATTGAAGCCATTGGGGAGGGGTTTGCCGAGGAGACGACGCCCGAGGAGGCACTGGAGTTGATTGCCTGGGCGAAGCCGACTGCTGAGGTAATTACCTGAGACCTGGGTCTGTAAGGGCAACATATTATGTAGTTGGTATGTATACACTTTTGTGAAGAAACATGTGTAAATATATGTGCGACGCCACCAAGCTTATGTACTCAGTCGTCATTAGCTTTACTTGACCTTGCGGTCCGTGCCGAGTTATTCTGTTAGAACTTAATAAAATTGTTCAAAGTAAGAAGCTAGACTCGGGCGATCGAGACAGTTGTAGTAAAGCTTCGTGACTGAGTAGGACGAGCTCGTATATTATTGACAGCACATATATACATGCAACCCCCGACTCACTACTCGGTTGATACAAGTGGCGTAGTGAGTCAGAGAAACTGTACACATGAAAAAGTATAAAACTCTGGTATAGAAATGACGTACTTGTTCTATGTTCCATGAGTTGTTGATGAGGACACCATCTTCGGTCTTCAGTCGGTAGGCTCCTGGCTGCGTGACCTCGGCTATAATGAACGGCCCTTCCCAGATTGGGGATAATTTGTGCCTGTCTTTGGTGGTTTGTATTTTCCTCAAAACGAGATCCCCAACCAAAAAGGCACGGCCACGGACATTGCGATTGTGGTAGCGATGTAGGCCTTGAAGATACCTTGCCGACTGGATTGTTGCCGACTTGAAGATGTCTTTAAGCAGTCTTCCTCCTTCAGGCTGATTTGATGGTATCCCGAGTAGCAGTTGAGAAAACTGAGTAGGTCTCACCCTGCCGTGGAATCGACCACCTGATCTATCCTGGGAAGACCAAATGGGTCCTTGGGGCACGCCTTGTTGAGATCGGTGTAGTCGACGCACATGCGCCATTTACCGTTTTTCTTCCGGACCAAAACTGGGTTTGCCAGCCAATCCGGGTGATAGACCTCCTTGATGAACCCGGCTGCGAGGAGCTTGGTAATCTCCTCCCGAATAGCATCCTTGAGGTCTTGAGCGAAGCGCCGCAGCCGTTGCTTGACTGGCTTGGCGTCTGTCTTCACATTGAGGGCGTGCTCGATCACCTCCCTTGGTACGCCTGGCATGTCGGACAGTTTCCATGCGAAGATATCTTTCTTGGCTTGTAGGAAGGTGACGAGCGTGTCTTCCTATTTGGGGTCAAGTCCGGTCCCGACTAGAGCAGTCTTGGAGGGGTCGGAAGGGTCCAGGGGGATCTTCTTCGTGTCAGGTTCCGCTGAAATTCCCGACTACGCTGCTTTTTTCACCGGAACTTGATCCTGCTCGACTTCGGTTGTGATGGCTTGCCGAATGCTATCGCGCCCGACTGTCGCCTCTTGTGACTGAGCCAGTTCGCAGCTCTCCTTGTCGCAGGTGAAGGCTTGCTTGATGTCGTTGCGGAGGGAGAGGACTTCTGCTGGCCCCGACATCTTGAGCACCATGTATGTATAGTGCGGTATTGCCATGAATTTGGCGAGTGCTGGTCGTCCGAGTATCGCGTGGTACGCGGTCTCAAAGTCGGCAACCTTGAAACAGACGTTTTCCGTGTGGAAGTTATCCCGCGTGCCGAAGGTTACCGGCAAGGTTATCTGCCCGAGTGGAGTTGATGACAGGCCGGGAATTATCCCGTGGAAGGGCACAGTACTCGGCCGTAGTTCTGAACGAGGAATCTTCATCTCATCCAAAGTCTTGGCGAATAGGATGTTGAGCGCACTGCCTCCGTCGATGAGGGTTTTCTTCAGCCTTATGTGTCTGACAACCAGGTCCAGGACGAGTGGATAACGTCCTGGGTGAGAAACCCGATTTGGGTGATCTGCGCGATTGAAAGTAATGGCCGTCTCCGACTAGCACAGGTACTAGGGGGTGTCCGACATAGAGACCGTGTTGATATCGCGCGCTGAGAGCTTCTGTTTGCACTTGGACTCGTATGCAAGCGGCCCCCTGAAGATGTGGTTGAGCTCGGCCTGAGGATCTTGGAAATCGTTGGCCGGACCCTGATCTGGCTTGTCTTTGTCCTTGTCGGCGCCAGATGATGAAGCTTGCTCGGAGGCAAACTTCTTTAGCATGTAGCAATCTTTGGCCGCGTGCTTGCCCTTGGGGTGGAAGGGGCATGGCCCGCTCATGACTTTCTGGTAGTCGTTATTCCGCTGGGGTCGCGACCGAGTGCCGGCTGCCAGACTTGTTTTGAGATGACTCATTGTCGGCTTTCGCCTTTTGGTCCTTCTGTTGGGAGTCCTTCTTCTCGTTGAGGGCCTCTGCGACCGCTTCAGCCGAGTCGGCGTATTTATTGGCCATGTCAAACAGGGCCCGGACGGATGGCGGAGGTTTCCGGGTGAACTTCGCGATGAATGGGGCGTCCTTTACTCCCTTGCGGAAGGCGGCGATGACAGCCTTGTCGCGGATCATTGGGATCTTGTTACGCTTCTCGGAAAACCTCTTGATGAAATCTCGCAGAGACTCGTTCTTCTTCTGGTGCAGCTGATAAAGATCGTGCTCTGAAGACGGCCTCTCGTAGGTCCCCTGAAAGTTAGCGATGAACCGATCCCTGAGTTCTCCCCAAGAACCGATCGACCGTCTTGGGAGGCCTGTTAGCCATGTCCTCGCCGAGTCGGCTAGCGCGACTGGGAGGTAGTTAGCCATGGCTTTGTTGTCACCCCCAACAGCTTGAACTGCCAGGGTATATACGGTGAGCCAAGACTTGGGATTTGTCTTGCCATCATACTTTTCAATCCCAGTGGGCTTAAAGCCAGTCGGCCAGTGGACGTCCTGTAGCTCCCGAGTGAAAGCTGGGATGCCTTCGTCTTCGTGGGGGCTCGGGCTTCGACCACGGCGGTTAAACCACTCATGATGGAGACCAAAGCGCTCGTTTTCATCTTCCAGTCGGCGGCACTCATCTTCTTGTCGCTCGCGGCGCCGGGCACTGATAGTATGGCGAAGGTCATGTTGTAGGCACTCTCGGAGGTCTTGATTAGGCCGGCGATCATACTGGTGATGGCGCCGGTTGTTGTTATTAGTGTTGCCGAGTGTGGTTTGCCTAGACTCATCACGTGGCCGACTTGAGCCGGCTGCCCGACGCCGGGCTGATGTGGACGAGCCCGCTGCTGGAGATCCCGACCGGTTAGTCGGTACTAGGGTGTTGCCCGACTGCTGCTGTTGTTGTTGGTAGGCAGCAGCCGTGATCATCGCCTTGATCTTGGCGATAGTTGGGGTGGCCTGGTGATTAGGCCCGAGCTGGAGCGTGTCCAGCAAAGTTGCGGCGTGACGAAGACATCGTGATTGCCGACTTTAGTTTGGAGAATCTGCTGCTGAGCTGCTCGCCCAGCTCTGCGCAGCCCGTCATTGCGAGCCTCGCGATCAGCTTCCTCCTGTTGTTGCAGTCAGCGCACCTCCTCCTGCTGCTCCTCTTGTAGTCGGCGCACCTCGGAGGGTGGTGTTGAAGCCATGAAGATCTCGCGAGGGAGGAGAAAGCTCGCCAGACTGGAGTCCGAACTAGCGTTCGAACCGTTATCCGACTTGGAGTCAGACTCCGAGTAGTTTATCGAAGTGAGGATGACCCCAACCTCTCTAGATCCAATCTGAAACGACGATTGGCCGTGTCCAAACTAAATCACAGGAGATCGGGTCTATTGTGCGGGATGTAAATCCGCAGCGTCGCCGAGTCCGTATGGGAGATTGACGATCTCTCCCCTTCTCGGCCTAACCCGGGCTGGCTCAAGGCCTAGCACAAGTCGGACGCCAAAGGAGAGAGTTGTCCCTATGCTCAGTGATATGAAGGACTGCCGCAATAAGTCATGGAAGGAGATCGTGACGTCCTGTGGGCCGACTGGCGCTACGTTGGCTAGCTCCTCGGCAGGCTGGATTAGATCTGTTCTGGCCAAGGTAAGGTTGCCGATCTGGTCGGCAACGAAAAAGAGGCTTCCGAAGGAAATCTTGTCTCCGGGGGAGAACTTGTTGCCGTTGACTCCGTTTGTTGGATCCATCGAATTTGCTGATGAAGAATTCGCCGGAGCCCCTACCTGGCGCGCCAACTGTTGATGCTTTGCACCGGCAATAAAACTATAGGGCTACTCGGCAAAGGTGAATTCGGTGGACTGCAGAGGAACACAGAGGAGATTTATACTGGTTCAGGCCCTCGATGTGAGGTAATACCCTACGTCCAGTTGAGGTGTTATTCCTCTGAGGTGGTTCGTGATCAATGATCTTCCGTGCCCTCATGGGGCGCCCTGCATCCCTTTATATACTAGGGGACAGGGGTACATGATAAGGATCCCAGCCGGATACGGCCAAGGGATTTCCTTCTTAGAGATAGAAACCTATCCGACTAAGATTGTTATTCCTTATCGTACAAGGTAAAGTCTGCTGGGTGCTATCTTATCTCTAATTACATGATTCGGCCCATCCTCTATTCGAGTGGCCCATATGCTAGTAATGAGGTACCCAGGGCCCATGGCCTCCACAAAACTCATATCTTGTGGCCCAATACCGAATCAGCCGACTCAAGCACACTTATTAGCACAGGCTCTATAAAAGTGGGGAGAAAGAGTAAAGATTCCCTCATCTTCTCCAATCCGCCAGTCGTTTTGTCTTCCAGCTTCCGCACCAAAATTTCGCACTTTGTTTTGCTAGGGTTTGCCATAGCCAGTGTCTCCTGCTCGAAACTCGTGTGATTTCGGTCCGCCGCATCCATCCCAAGCCTCCAATAGCATTTCCCCCAAATCTTCTCACTCCCAGCAATGCCAAGAGCTTTACTTGAGATCCTAGAGATGTTCATAGAGGCTTGGCGGGTTTCAGACTGCGGCCTGATGAAACTGAAGTATTTAGAGAAGCAACTGATGCTGCAGTGACAAGAAGTCATCCATTGGCGCACCACCGAAGGGGAATCTATGCTGGCGCCCTGATCTGGTGAGACAGTCACCTTCACCTCTTTCTTCCATCACGGTCTCGCCCTTCCCCCTTTGGATTTCTTCCGCCAACTTTTATCCTTATATCAACTAAAGTTGGTGAATCTGAATCCCAACTCCATCTTGCAAATCTCCATCTTCGCCACATTGTGTGAATGTTTTCTGGGGGTTAAGCCCCATTTCAACCTCTTTGGGTATTTGTTCAACATTAAGCCCCAGCCATCCAAAAACAAAGTCCATGTGATTGGGGGAGCCGATTTGCAACTCTGGAACGAAATGAAAAAGATTTATCTCTCTATTCCTTTGAAAACCTCCCTCAAGGGCTAGCATGGAGAATGGTTTTATTGCTCCGATCTCAAACCTTCTCTGCCCCCTTTCACTAGCTCTTCTCTGGTGGTCCTGCCCAGCTGGTCTTCTGTGCCAAGCTATGAAGAGATGGGCCAAGTGTATCAACTGATAGAGAAGATTGATCAATTCAAGAGCTCGGGATTAACTAGTCCCTGGGTGGCGAGGTGTTTCTTGATCCGCCGCACTAGGCCTCTGAAGCTGAGAAGCCACTTCAGCTGGGATTACCAGGGCAAGAATGATCCCAGTCGAGAATACCCAAACTTGACTGATGCGAACAAGGTCACTGACACCTTGCTCGGCTTTTTTGTCAACAGGGTTGTAGAGATAGAAGATGCCGAGCGCTCCACTGCAGCCTATAGCCAGAAAAGGCCTCGGCCACAGGTAACCTTGAAAAGCTGATTTGGAATTGCTATCCATTGGTGATGAATATCTATGGACATTTGTCTGGAATCGTCCTCCAATGTATGATATATGTTGTTGAAACATTTGCAGGATTGTGAGGAATTTGATGATGATTCCCAAACCCTGTCAGCCACCAAAACGAAGAAGAGACCGGTCAGCCCTTCTGCTGCTCAACCCAGCTCCAAGAGAGCTGGGAAGAAATCCATTGAAGATCTGGGCAAGAAAAGAGCAAGCAAGCTGAGCACAGCACTGGGGAGTCTGAAGATCAAAGACCCCACCAGTTTAGCCCCCAGGCTGCCAAGCCCGAGGCCTTCTCCTTCGAGTCTGAGGCCAGCAACATCAAGCTCAAGGCTAGCACCGCTGAGCTCAGCAACATCGAGCCCAGCAACATCGAGGCCAAGGCCAACGCTGCCAAGTGCAAGATCAGCAACATTGAGCCCAAGGGCGGCGCCGCCGAGTACCTCGACGCCCCAGTCGGCTGTGCCAGAAACAGAGCCGACCGGAGGTAAAACGCCACCACTGACTGTCGCGCCGACTGGCCCGACCGCCAGCAGCTCTCCACCGCTGATATCTTCTGGAGCCCCTCGTGGAAGTTCAAGATTTCCAAGTGCTAAGCAATCTTCAATCTTCCAAGAATCTTGAATGATGTGATAATATCTTGATATTTGATTCACTGTGCAGGAAGCGAGTCAACATTGATCCGAAGGGGACTGTGCCAACTGCTCCTGTTACCAAGCTGTCCCCAGCCGAGCCAGCGCCAACAAGTTCTTCTACCGAGCCAGAGGCTGCCTCAGCTGCAGAAGCTGAAGCAGTCCTGACAGCAGGACCAGTAGTGCCGGCCGACTAAGGGGCGAGTGCTGAAGTGTTGACGCCGAAAACCGTCGGGGGCCGTTCGGCGTCTGGGAGACTCGCGAAGGCCTAGGAGATTTGCTTCACTCCAGTGCAGGTCCTAAAATCTTGAGGTTCATAGGCGTGCCAGTCAATTTGACCCTGCAATTGACAAGGAGATAAAATGTTAGATCAATGAGCCAATCGGCTGGAAGCCGATCTGGACTCGTCTCATCGGCCGATAGCCGATATGAACTGTAGCACTTATACACCGGCTGGAAGCCGATGATGGCATGAACAACTAATGATAATAAGCAAATATTGAGCTAGCCGATTGTGGGTGCCATGGGCCCCGGGTACCTCATGACATGCATATGGCCCACTCGGATAGAGGATGGGCCTAGCCTTGTAATTAGAGATATGGTAACCCTCGGCAGACCTTGCCTTGTATAATAAGGAACATACAGTCTTAGCCGGGTACATTATATCTCTAAGGGGAGATCTCCTAGTCGGAATCCGACGGGGACTCCTACCTTGTAACCCTGTCCCCCAGTATATAAGGGGAGGCAGGGCGCCCCTTGAGGGCAGGTGCACACAAGTTCATCAGAACCACCACCGTATATCCTCAAAGGAATACATATAAACTAGACGTAGGGTATTACCTCACATTGAGGGCCTGAACCAGTATAAAATCTCTCTGTGTTCCTTTGCAATCCACTGAGTTTACATCCGCCGACTAGCCCCATATATTTATTGCCGGTGTAAAACATCGACAATTGGCGCGCCAGGTAGCGGCTTCGATGCGATCTACATCTACAAGCTCGATGGATCCAGCAACCGGAGTCGACGGCGGCAAACTCTCCCCCGGAGATACAATTGCATTCAGAAGCCTCGACTTCGCCGCCGACCAAATCGGCAATCTCACCTTGGCCGACTCACACTCGATCCGATCTGCCAGGGAACCGGCCGACTCCGCGCCAGTCGGTCGACACGACGCTGCAGCAACCCTCATCGACTTGCTGCGGCAATCTTCATCTTGTCCGGGTCTCGGGACAACTCTTCCCTTCGATGTTCGACTCGGACTCGGCCTTGAGCCGGCCAAGATAGAGCTAAGAAGGGAAGAGATCGTCAATCTCCCGTTCGGACTCGGCAACGCCGCGGATATCTTCGAACAACATCCGACGCGGCAAACGCGATCCCCCGGTGTTCGACTCGGATACGGCCCAGAGCCGCTTGAGATCGGATCTAGGGAGGTCGGGTTTACAATCACCTCCATCAACTATTTCGACTACGACTCTCAGTCGGATTCCGTCTCCAAGTTGGACACCAGCTCGGCAAGCTTCACTCCACCGCGAGAAATTTTCATGGCATCCAGAGGCTCTACTCCTACTCAGGAATCACGCCGACTACACGAGCCACAAGAGGAGGAGGCCTGCCGACTGCAAGAACAACAGGAGGAAGAAGCAAGACGCTTGCACGCCCGCAACGACGATCTATGTAGGGCTGGGCGAACCGCTCAGCAGCAAATCCTCCAAACCCGAGTCGGCGACCACGATGTCTTCGTTACTCCCCAATAGAACATCGTGGCCGCTGCAACCCTACTGGACACAGTCCAGCTTGGGCCTGATCATCAGGCCACCCCGACGATCGCAAGGATAAAAGCCATGCTTACCACTGCTGCATGTCAGCAGCACCAACAGTCGGGCGATACCCTCATACCGACCAACCGGTCGGCATCCCCAATGGTAGTCTCGTCTACCTCAAAGCGACGCCGAGTGGCCGGCTCTAGTCGGCTGCACACGGAGTCACGCCAAACGTCACTCGGCAACCCAAACAACAACCGGCAACGTCGAAGTGACCGTCGGGACAACCAGGATCTCCGAGGCCAACTATGGCATGATCTTCGGTAGGACACCAATGCTCGGCGCCGCGAACAAGAAGAAGACGAGCAACGCCAACTGGAAGACGAGAACGAGCATTTCGGCCTCCACCACGAGCGGTTTCGCCGCCGTAGTCGGGGTCGGAGTCCTCATGAAGACGAAGGCATACCGGCCTTCACCCAGGAGCTACAACAGGTCGACTGGCCGTCGGGTTTCAAGCCTACAGGCATCGACAAATACGACGGCAAGACCAATCTCGAGTCCTGGCTCACGGTCTACACTCTGGCGATTCGAGTAGCTGGAGGAAATCATAAAGTCATGGCTAACTACCTCCCAGTCGCTCTAGCCGACTCAGCGAGGACATGGCTAACAGGACTCCCCAAGCAATCAATCGGCTCCTGGGGAGAACTCCGGGAATGCCTCATCGCCAACTTCCAGGGAACATACGAGAAACCATCTTCCGAGTACGACTTATATCAGTTGCATCAAAGGAAGAATGAGTCCCTTCGTGACTTCATCAAGAGGTTCTCTGAGAAGAAAAATTCAATCCCGAATATCAAGGATGAGGTCGTCATCGCTGCCTTTCGAAAAGGAGTCAAAGACACCTCGTTCATCGACAAATTCACACGGAAGCCTCCCAACTCTGTCAAGGCTTTATTCGACATGGCAAATAAATACGCCGACTCAGCCCACGCTGTTGCTGAGGCCCTTGAAGGTAAAAAGGCATCCTGACAGAAGAAGCGGGAGGGCACCGACGACGCGGTCCCGACTAAAGCCGGGAATCGCAAACACAAGTCAGACGGCTTCATTGTGGCAGTCGGTCACAATCGTCTTCGACTTTCAACAACTGAAGATTGTCAGAACAACAAGTGACATGCTCGGGGGCTCACAAGCTCAAACGCAAGGATGGCATCCCCACTCCGAAATACCGAACAGCTAAGTCGCTTCCTAATAAATATTTCTTCACTCGGTCTTGCCAATGCCGCTTACACCTAATAGGCCCAGCTCCGGATACGCATGACAGGAACTCAGGGCTGCGAGCCTATCTCCTACGCTCGGGGGCTGGACAAGTCTGCCAAAATACACTCGGAATGCTCCATGAGGGCCACTGACCGAGTACTTGCACCAGTCGGGACGTCATCTTCCCTGGCTACGCTCCATGCGAGCCGATAATCGACCTCCGGCGCCAGTCGGGGCTCATGTACTACTCGGCTAAGTAGGGTACGCCCCATGAGGGTCGCCAGCCGAATCCTGTGCTAATGCTAGGTTCGGGTACCTTATTTGGTCATAACTATGTTGGATAGGGTACGCCCCATGAGGGTCGCCAGCCGAACCTTCTGCTAATGCATGGTTCGGGTACCTTGTTCGGCTTTACCCAAGTCAGAGAAGACTTACGTCGTCAAAGCGCATCCGGGGTTCTCATGCACCGCGTCACACCTGAGTAGGGCAAGCAGATCCTGCAATATACCTACTCAGGCTTTTGTGGCAACCAGGTTGCATCCAGAACGTAAGTCGGAAAGGCTTGCGGATAAGGATTTCTCTGGCTGATTGGGGTTATCGACACCAAAAAACTCATCCTGACATGCGATGAATGATACTTCTATAGGGCTATGCCGGGTAGGTCGGCTCAGGCCGGCTTATTTGGTAGCAGCCACCAAGATATGAGTTCCTACAGTAGCATGCTCCATGTGGGCCGCTCGTAGGCTGAGTTGAAATTATAGCGCTGGTGCTACCAATAGGAGCCGATGAGGTAAACAGATATGCTTCATGAGAGCCTTATTGCTAAACGTATATGTTGGGTACTGTTTTATCCACCAGGTCTCGAGGATATCATCCTTACAAAGGATCACAAGCTGGTCTTCATTTAAAATTGGGATGCAGGTATCTTTCTCGGGTACACCTGACCACGCCGTGGATTTATTTTCATAATGTGGTACTTCGGCCTACATCTGTGGCCATCGGTTGCCATGAGCAACATTATTCCCGCTGACATGATGCGGATTGAGTCTAACTTTCGAGTAGTGCACTACTCGGCAGACGACTATAAAATTCTCATTCCCGCTGACATGATGCGGAGGAGTCTAACTTTCCGAGTAGTATCACTACTCGGGAAAGACTATAAACATTCTTCCGGCTGACGAGCTGAAGAGTCTAACTTCCGAATGGGACGCCACTCGGGAAAGACTATAAAACCTTTCTAGCTGACATGACGCTGAAGAGTCCTAGATACGAGTAGCGTCCTACTCGGCAAGACTATAAACACACATTCCGACTGGACATGAAGTCGAAGAGTCCTACATACGAGTAGTTCCTTACTCGCAAGACTATAAAGTTTATTCCGGTTGACATGATACCGAAGAGTCTCATATACCTATAGTATACTACTCTGGGAAAGACTACAAGGTTAAAAGATCTTTGACTTCATGTTTAATTGTTTTCACAATTTAAGCACAAAGTCGGGGGCTACACCTAATAGGTGCACCTATTCGCGCACACTAATTCATACTTCTACATGGAGCCCTTCATAGCCTCGCTGCCAGCTGACATGAAGCAGCGACTCGGGAGAAGAACACCTCAGACAAAGAGTACTCGGGAGCAATGCACTCGGGAAGACTTCACCGTGGAGGATGAGCACTCAGCATCAGCTGTGACTCAACTATGAAGGTCTCGGGGGCTACTGTGGTGCCATGGGCCCCTGGTAATACCTCATGACAAGCATATGGGCCACTCGGATAGAGGATGGGGCTAGCCTTGTAATTAGAGATATGGTAACCCTCGGCAGACCTTGCCTTGTATAATAAGGAACATACAGTCTTAGCCGGGTACATTATATCTCTAAGGGGAGATCTCCTAGTCGGAATCCAGCGGGGACTCCTACCTTGTAACCCTGTCCCCGGACAGTATATAAGGGGAGGCAGGGCGCCCCTTGAGGGCAGGTGCACACAAGTTCATCAGAACCACCACCGTATATCCTCAAAGGAATACATATAAACTGGACGTAGGGTATTACCTCACATTGAGGACCTGAACCAGTATAAAATCCCTCTGTGTTCCTTTGCAATCCACCTAGTTTACATCCGCCGACTAGCCCCATATATTTATTGCCGGTGTAAAACATCGACACCGATTGCCGAAGGATACTTGAAAATCAGCTATAAATTGATAAAATAGATATGCAGAATGCGCAAATAAATGAATTTGATAAACTCCAGCCGATTGCAATAGTGATTGTTCGTGTAGTACTGCCCGCGCTTGTACCCGGGCCCTTGCTCGTGCCCGCGCCTAGATCCTTGCCTGCCGCCCTGGCCCAGGTCCTCGCTTGCTGTCCGTGCCCGGGGCCTCACCTGCTGACCGTGCCCAGGAACTTACCTGAGCTCATGCCCAGGAGCCTACCTGTGCTCGCGCTCTGAGATGCCCGTGGGGCTAGTGCCTTGTGCGATGAGCGATTGACAACACGTATGCGTGTGACGTGTCTCTTGGCAGGGGGGGGGGGGGGGCTGTGGTTGCAGGTGACAGGTGGAGACTAATCAATATGGCGATCTGTGAAGAACAGGGATAGGATGCCATGCTGATGAAACCGCGGGGCGGTGAAGGGGTGGTTCGACCGCTTCGCGTTCGAGGGACAGAGATTGTGCGGTGTACGTCTAACTGTATCTGGCTACACGGCGGGAGACGTCGGTGGATGGTTTCTTGGTTGAGCCACAAAACCAAGGACATACCGGGACGCTCGTGCGCGGGCGTGGCCGGAGATGGAATTTCCGGCGATCGCGATATGATTTCGGATGGCACTCGTGCGGCGACATCGCGAGGATCACATCGTGGAGATGGAGGGATCGCGTAACATCCGCGGAATTTTGCCATGGAGGACGTGATTGATTGGATATGATTATCATGCCATTACGTGTCGTTACGTCGCGTAATGACAGTCTTGTAATTTAGGTGGCCACTTTTTGGAGATATAAATATGTGGCACCTAGGGTTGAGATAGTGTGGGGGCTTTTTGGGGATTTTTGGGCAAGATACTGTTCACGTGAACAGTACCCATGCCTAGGCGTTCCAGGGAACACACCTTCTCTTCTCGATCTAGCCTAGGTCTTCAAGTCTAGGGCAGAGATTTTTTATTGATCTCTCCAATCAAGAGAGGGAGGACGATTGGGCGGAGGCTAGATGCAATCTTGGTAGAACATTCACTCGTTTAATCATTCATATTCGTGAATTGTTTTCTATGTGGTGCATCTCGTCTTGATTCTGTTTTCTGCTGGCAGGGAACAAATCAATCTAGGTAACCTTGCCAGGGGGTGCGCGAGGGTGCTGCTGCCGCTCTTCTGTGCCGACGTGCAGGCAGCAGGAGGGGGCTTCAATCCTCGCGGGTCGCCCGCTGCTGTATGGCCTGCAGCCATCTCATTGGTCGCCAGATTGCATAAGGAGAGGGTACCTGCTTAGCTGTGTTTTACTGCTCGTTAATTCTTCTCACAATTTTTCATTGTTTTGGTGGCTATTGGTTCTGTTTCTTGCTTCTCCCAATTGGGTTTTTATCTGAAATTTTTCTCGAATACTTTCGTGAGGCTCCCATTCACCCCCCTCTGGTCCGCGTTTTCGGTCCTTACATGCTCGATCGGCAAACTATCGCTAGCCCTTAGCTGATATAATAATGCATGCAGAAAGATGTATAACAAAGCAAGCCAGTAATACGCTTGTATTTAAAAGATAACTTATCGGGCTAAGCACTCCGATAACAAAAC